>CAJUYH010005458.1:23313-39514 GCA_910591685.1 Galerucella tenella | reverse complement strand
TTTTTTTTTTGTTTCGCCCCGGGCGCACACTCGTGTTCTCCTATATGCTTTTTAATGTACGTGTGTGACAAGATGTCCAAGATTCATAAAATTCCATCCACTGGCGAATTTTATCTGTAAATTGTATATATCCATGTAAATAAATTACCCAGCCGTGTTCCACATTGTGAGACATGTCTCAACCACATCTTCGGTTGGCAATAACACAAACTACAGTTATATAAATGAATTTATGAATATTTCTATAAAGACCATTTTTCTTCGGGTATATAAAATTGCAACGTCATATTGAATAGCTGATTCACTGTAATATAACATTAGTGTGGCAATGCAGACAAAAATATTCCAATTTCACAATGTTTAATTGAAGAAATGCAAAACCGTTGGTAATATACGTATACATTTATGTATGTGTGTGCATTTATTTGCAATGTTTCATAGTCTACGTGCTAATTGCCGTCCATTCCGTTTACCGGAGACAAAATTATTGAATAGCGACGGGAAATTCATTCTCTTCTATATCCTACATCCCCAGAACGACAGAGTGAAACAGAGCTCGACAGATAGAAGGGAAATTAGTCGAGATTTTACCGGTCTCTCGTCTATGTATATATGTATATATATATATATATATATATATATATATATATGTGACAGACGTTAGTGAAAAAAAAGCGCCGCCGTTACCACAGCTAAGTGCTTCCCTTTTCATGGTGGCCCAAGGATTCGTTACGGGTTTCGCAATTTTTTTTTTTATTCCTCCCATCTTTCTCGTTTATCGCTTGTCCGTCGTTAAAAGGAATTTTAATCTCATTCTTTCACGATTCAAGTGACAGCGACGAGCAAAGTTCGCGTGAGAAAAAAAGGGGATCGAAGTGGGACGTTGGACAATTGTGTTTGAGATTCGCTCTCCGCACTTTCCTGCTTCCAATGTGACTTTTCTCCTCCATAAAATTGTCTCCAATGTAATTTAAACTCATGACATTGTGTGACATTTATTTGTAATTATAAAATAGAATTATATCCGTTTCTTTAGTTATTTATTCATTCACTTTTGTTATAGCATTTTTCAAGGAGTTGTTGGCTACATCGAAAAAAGGCTTTCATGAAATGTTTAAGAAAACATATGGCATATTGTATGAACAAAATGCTTATGTATTCACGGACCTGTTCAAAGAACTCGAGAATTACTACACTAAAGGAACGGTAAGCATATATACATATATATTAAATGACTGGAAAAAATTGATTTATATACATTTCGACAAATAAATAAATTTTTAATTGTATTTCAAGGTGAACTTGGACATAGCAATGGACAATTTTTTCAACACACTCTATCAAAAGATGTTCACAGTGTTGAATAGCCAATACAACTTTGACGCCAAGTATCTTGAATGTGTTGGCAATCACATGAAAGAGATGCGACCATTTGGTGATGTGCCACAAAAATTGAGCGTGCAAATAAAAAGATCATTTATTGCAACAAGAGCATTTAGCCAAGCACTGACTGTTGCGGCAGACGTATTAAAAAATATGCAAACGGTATATACTATTTAATTCACTCTCAATTTTTTCCCGTATATAATTCTGTTGATATAATGAATATTGGGGTAATTCATTGGTGCATTGTACTTAATAGACGAATAAATATTTAAATATTATATAATCCGAAAAATGCATTTTTATTTTTTTTTCATATTTATTCTCATTGTTCTGTCAACAGCTGAAGGCCTCACCTGAGTGCGCCGCAGCATTGACCAGGATGACGGCTTGTCCATCGTGCAGTGGTATACCCGGCAATGTTCTTGCCTGCGGTGACATGTGTGCTAACGTTATGAAGGGTTGCCTCGCCCAGCATGCGGCACTCGACGCTGAATGGAATCACTTTGTCGGTGAGTTGTGCTTCAGATCTCTTCTCCTATTTGAAATAAAATTAAAATATATATAATGTTTTTTTATGTTTCATACAGTAGATTCTGGTACACATGCGTGTTCTCACTATTCACAGTGTTATGTCAATGTTGTTCGACGAATTTCATTATGATAATTTCGCGTCTCATGAATTTCCACCGGAAACTTATTATTCGTTGCACAACAACTACGACAAAGTTTTAACTCTCTTCTGTTCACTCACTTTACTCGCTCGTGATTAATGAAGGCATATCAAAAGTGGAGACCGACAACTTAAATCTTATTTGCAAATTAGACAAAATATCATATTCCAATTTATTGAACGCTAAAATTTTATTTTTGATTCATCTCGACTGTATTGTAATTTTATTGAATTTATGCTGAAGAATTTTATCGGGATGTACACATATTGTTTTATATTTTTATTCTTGTATCTGATTAATCTTACGACATTGTATATTTTTGTTGCTTTTTTTTTCTTTTATTTTATCGTATTTTATTTTATTTTATTGCAGAGGCAGTTGGCAAAGTGGGCGAGCGACTTCTTGGTCCATTCAATATTGAAATGTTGGTGAGACCGATAAATCTAAAGATATCCGAGGCAATAATGAATTTTCAAGAGAATAGTCACGATGTATCGCAACGTGTATTTGGCGGTTGTGGTAGACCAGTATTGGGACGTAGAAGACGCAGAAGACGTGTCACGCGTGACACTGATTTGGAGCAATTGAATTTGGAGCAAGAAACGGGTGAAGATGGTAGATCAGCAACGGCTGCAATGCTCGATAAATTGGTCAAGGAAATAAGACAAAGGGTTCGTGATTCAAGGCAATTTTGGATCTATTTACCATATCAATTGTGCAATGATGGACTCGTTGTACCGCCGAGCAATACGAAAGAATGCTGGAATGGCACACACGTAGACAAGTAAGTTCATTCATTTCTTTATTTTTTTTTTTTTTTAATAATACTAAATGTGAATTTTATTAAATTTATTTTCAGATATTTATATCCAGTGTCATCAGATGGCGAGACACAAACATTAAATCCAGAAATACGTGGCGGTGGGCCGAGGCCATCAATTGTGCGTGATCAAGTATTTGCTCTCACAACAATTACAAGTAGGCTCAGGTCAGCATTCAATGGCCAAGACGTTGATTGGGTAGATACAGGTATTTTTCAATATTTATTTATCAATGTCAAACAGTTCTTGTTTATTTCACCGATGATGACATCAATTTGATGTTGTTTTTTTTTTTTTTTCATTATAGAAGACACATTTTATGGATCGGGCAGTGGTTCCGGTGATGGTTTAGATGAGGACGATCCAATAACCGACGATGAAGATGGATTTGAAGAATCATCGGGTGATAATCCAAATTCATTACCGCCTCAGACACCGCAAATTCCGCTGTCGCCACAAACGCCACCAGCATTACCACCTCGCATCGATGTTGCACCAAAAATACCAACTATTATTGATAATGAAATTGAAGTTAGCAATAATAATAATAATAATAATAATAAAACAACGTCAATTACAACGGATAGTGGTGTTGGTACGCGTCAACATATGTCCCTCACTCGTGCGTTAACATCGTATTTGTTCCCAATAGCTGTCATGTGGTTTGGTGGTTGCCTTACTGAGTGGCTGTGATCTTACTCTATTGACGATCAAATGGAAAGTGTAAATACTTAAATAAAGGAAAAAAGAAAAATTGAAAAACAATGAGAGCAGAGTGAACGATCACTGAAATAAATGACTGGAATGGAATTATAAAACAAATGATCTTCAACATTTCACTTCGCATTTGAACGATGACGAATAATTTGAAGACGATCTCAGCTGAATGTGTGAATGACGACCGATGTGCCATTTTTTTTTTTTTTTAATTAGTTGAAACCTAATGTTTCATAATGAAATAAAACTGACAAAATATTGTGTCAGGTTGAAAATGGTTTCCAAGATGGCTGCGGATAACAATTGAAAGGTGAAAAAAATAATAAAATAAAAACAACAATGACGTGAGCTTGACTCGTGGACTCTTCGTGAATTCTTTGAATGTTTTATAACAATAGTAGAAGATACGGAGCAATAAAGTGTGTAGGTGGTGATGCGAATAACAAAACTCAAGCGAGAGATAATATTTATACGTAAGGGTAGGTGTCATATGAGACGACGAGGAGTGAGCATGCGAACAAGTGTCTTTTTTATTTTTTTGTTATTTATTGGACTGACTAAATCTATTACAGGTGATTTTACTTCGTATTATTATTAACGTTTTTCCTCTTTTGTTTCCTTTTCTTTATGAGCTTGCGCGATCACTCGCTCGTTGTTAAGATAGAACTCCATAATAATACAAATGAGACGTATATTCTGTTTAATATAAAAAACCGAAACGCCACGGAAAATTATTTTTCAATGATTTGAAATGAATTGAAAAAAACAAAAAAAAAAACAAAAAACGTGATTTGTGATCTGTTTACCTTCTTTTCGTGTCTTGCTCGTTCTCTTTCACTCTCTTTTTCTCCTCCTCCAGCTCTCTCATTTTCTATCTTCCAAACATATTTTTTTTTATATTTTGTAAAGTGTAAATACGAATTTTTGAACTTAGCGATTAAGTTTTATTTTGTATGATATCGTACAATGACGTCAAAGTGCTAATGCGTATACCAGTGACATGTGTCTAGAGGGGGAAATGGAGGGAAGGAATAAGATGAAGAACAAACTTGAAAAAACAAAATAAATACATAAAATAATAATAACAGGCTCCTGTGATAAAATCAAATAAGCGAAAAAGAGGATGAAGATGGAAAAAAAAAGTAATAAATAAATAGCCGCATTTATTGAAAAAGTGCTTTCAAAACGACTCTTCATCGTCTCGATGTCTATGTATATGTGGGTGTGTGTCAGTGTGTGTATGTGTATGTATGCATATGTGTGTGGTTTTCTCACTTATTATTTTTTTTAATATTCTATTCAATTGTATGGACAGAAAAAAAAAAAAATAATACAAATTTAATAATTATAACAGAGAAATTGAACGGTGAACAAGTGGAGAATAAAGGCGAAAAAGAAAATAGAGACGATTTACAAATCTAGTGAAATATTCTAATAATTAATTAATTATTAAACTAATTATTTGTAATTATATTATTATATACATATAGATATATATATGAAATTAATATAAAATTTATTGGAGATGTTTCGGAGCGTTTGATCCGAAGACATTTTGCACTAGCAATGTCAAAACAAAATCAAAGAATTACATTGCCTAGAAATGATTGAATTTTTACTTTTGTTTAAATGCAAGAACAATTTGTCATACTATTTTCGCTTGTGAATCGTGGTAAATTACATCGTGATCATGCCAGTCAAAATTATATTCATTTATAAATGGAGCAAATAGGTAACAGGGTTTTTTGATACTTTCAGAGTCGAAAACAAAGATAAGTTCACTCGCAAAAAAAAAATTTTACATCTATGTGTAAATATAAACGCATACATATATTTATATTCGATGACACGATCGTATGAAATCAATCAACGAAATGCAAGTAAAAAATGCAATAAGACAAGATGAAATAAACATTGCGAAAAGATGAGAATGTGGAAAATTTCGAAATTAAATTATTTATACTGGAAAATATTTGGGACTCAATGAGAAAATAAATATGACTACGTTGGCGCCATGAAAAATGATTCAATGCCACAAATAAACATTATCAATAGCCACTTGTAGAA
Source organism: Galerucella tenella (assembly GCA_910591685.1). Taxonomy (NCBI): domain Eukaryota; kingdom Metazoa; phylum Arthropoda; class Insecta; order Coleoptera; family Chrysomelidae; genus Galerucella; species Galerucella tenella. Next base: position 33,852 of record CAJUYH010005458.1, on the reverse strand, counting down.
GCAATTGTTTATCATTTAAATATATTTAACTTCACTTCCCGTAACTTGATTTTAAAGAGACATTGAAAAAAATTAATTAATTCTAACTGAAGAAATACGAGAAGACGATTTAAGAAGAGTAGAAGATAAAAAATTTATGAGGAAAAAATAAACAAAACAAGAAAAAAATGAATTTATCTGATAAATTTTTTCCAGCCGACACAAAATCTATTTAAACATAAATATACATAACAATAATACTTACACGTTTATATATTTTATGCATTAATTAATTATTTAATTCGTCAGGGGGTGATTTTTACTGAATGAAAGTTAACACTACTATATTCGTTGTGAAAATGGTGGGATGGAGAGCTTTTCAGGCTGCCCTTGCCCAAAATAGTAAATAAATAAGACAGAAACAAAAAAAAATGCACTAATAACAATAAAAAAAAACGGACACCACTAATACTTTTTGGACATTCAGTGATGAAAAGTAAAAGTGGATGTATTATAGAACATATACAGAAGAACTGAGAGGCAGAAACACTTGATGCTTTTGTCAGATGGGCGAGTATATTATATATTTGTTGCGAAAATACAACCGTATCATCAGTTGTTGCCACCAACACTTTAATAAATGAACAAAAAAAAAATAATTCTCTAATATATTTCCCTTACCCGACCATAAACACAAATCAGTAAACTCATTATATCCCTATAAATCTAACTTGATAATAGCCCATTAGATCTCTCTGTTTAATATTTTTTTGTTAAACTGCTGATGGTAATGAAAGCCTATAACAAACTCAACTAAAGTCAATTCCTGTGCCAATGTCTGGATGAAACAGTCCTTTTCTACTTTATCAACTATCGTAGTTCATTTCCCCGTAGATAATTTTTCACATACATAGGTTTTGCCATCGAATTAATTTTCTTATCCGAAAAATTATAACAAAGAATATTTATGATTGTAATAATTTTCTTCATTTTATGCGATATTTATTGGTAGGAATTCGTAGGACATTCTGATACGTACATACAATGATGTTAATTTCACCAGAATTATATTGTTATAATATTCTAATTTGAGTATGATTATTGAAGTGGGGAAAAATCGTCATCTACTGACGTCTTTATGCATACATATTCATTTATATTAGTAATATGTAAACACGTATTCAAGAGTTTACACATGACCGAGTGAATTCAATAGCCAACATGAGGAACATATTCATTGAAACATTAGTAATTAGTGACTCGACAGTGCTTTCAGTTCGAACATAAATACTCATATTTTGTCATTGTTGAAATTAGCCGGAGGGTTATACTCCAAATCACCAATGCCAATTACGTCAATGGAAAAATGAGAATTGAGAAACGAGAAAAAGAGAGTCATATACAAAAGATTTTTTTTCTTCATCATTCGTCGTTTTTTTTTTCTTGACCTCTTACAATTTTTCGCGTGTCTTGTTTCATTTTCTCATAACATCTTTCTCCTTTTTGTTTCAGTCTGGTGCGCCTTTACTCCTTTTTATTATTTACACTCGTGGCTCGTCGAGGAAAAAGTCGAGAATCCAGTGTCAATAATTCTCTTTACCTGAAAAAAAAGAATGGAAAAATAAAACAATAGTGAAAACAAAAAGCAACCAATAAAATTTTTTTTCTTTACATTGTCTCTCACTTGAATCAATAATTCCTGCTTGAAATCATGATGAACAACTAATTATTGCTAAAAGCATTTGTTCCATATATGTATACGTTAGGCAAATGGTAGTGCCCATCCAAGAGCACTGTGCATATAATAATCCATTACCATTAGACGATATTACATGGAAAGGTTGCGTTTATATGTCGCATGACGTTAGTATATTAATATAGATGACTGAATATACCTGGAATGACAACTAGCCAAAAGGGTTGAGTCAGATTTGACAGAGACATATGCAACACTATCCGACCATAGATGTGTCATTCTTCAATGTCAAGGTAAAAAAATAAAAGAAAAAAAAAATGTAAAATATAGTTATAATTGCAATGATAAATATTTAACTTTGCCTAATCTTCTTTTTTCTTCTCGAGCAATTGACTATAAAATATAAAATGGGGAAGAAGCTACAGATGTTTCCTAAAAGCGTCTGACTTAAAAAAAAAACTTGCCACCTCATTCCTCTCTTTATCTGAGCGATTTATCCCAATGCACTTTAGAGTTTCATATTTCTCATCAATTCTCAACAACTACTCAAAATATCAACATGAAACCAATTTTTGTATATAACAAGTGCGAATTCCACATCGATCAATGTGACTGTAAGAACGTGGCTTATCGACGCATCGTTAATTTTCGACTCTTGTATGTCTATATCTTGCATGCACTGAAATTGCTGTTAGCTGTAAGTCAACTGTCATCAGCAAACTCTTCAGCAATACTGCTGCAATATATTTTGTTTTTATCCATTATTTATTAAATATTATTATGTTTACGATAAATGAGTATTTTTTGTCTATCTGTATATATTGAATATTCTTTTCTTTATTACTATTGCAGATCAGTTAAATCTCAGCTTATCTCTTTCTACCTCTAGAAAACCAATGAACAGTATTTATTTTGCCATATACGAGGAATGTCAATATATATATATACATATATATATTTGTGTGAGCGTGTGTAGTTATGTACACAATTGACGGAGGGTAAATGGCGATGGTTGTTGAGGAGAGAGTTGTGAAAAAGACAAGTGAGTAAGAGTACGGGTACAGTGTATTGGGCGCAGCATGTACATCGAGTCTCTTGTTGAGCAAGGTAATGGCGTGTGCGGCTTGCACCGCCGTTTCCTACGAACATTATAGTGTATATATATATATATATTATTGTACAGAACTACAGTATATACCTACATATCTATATAATTTTATTGGCTACTGCCATTCACGAGCGAAACATTTAGGAAGAGAAGAAGATAGGAAATATATATAAAGTTCTTATTCCGTTTTGTCTGCACTGTCATTAATCATTCTACATGGTTAATATCTTGTACGAAAGGAATTACGACTTCTCGCACGCAATCGAACATATTCTCCATTGTTCTATATTCAATTATCTCATTTATATTCTTTCTCTCTCTCTCTCTCTATATATATATATTCAAGCGTGATATTCCCTTATAAATCTCAAGGTTTTCATGTTCAATTTTGTCATATCTAAATTGGTTGATACCAATTTTCTGAGGTATTTCGGATCGAAAAAAAAATAAAAATAAAAGGTGAATAAAAAAAAGAAAGCATGAGGATAATTTTTAGTTTTCCGATTGGCCGGTGAGTAAATAAATGGTGGTGGCAACTTTTCAACAATGAGCTTTCGAGTGTGTTGAGATAGAGGATATGATGAGGAGTAAATGTATGAACAAAAATTTTGGCCAATAGTATATTTTCTTTTTTTCTTTTTAAATTTGTTTACAGTATTGAATTATATTGAGGTGAATGTAGTCGAGTTGTCACGAACCATATAACGAATTTTTTTCCTGTCCAACCGCTCTGCAAATCATGCGGTTTTTATTTCACACATATTTTCGTTCAGAGAGACAGACAGACATTGAGAATAGTGGAATAATAATTTTTGTATTGAGAAACATTGAGAAAACGTCAAAAAATATCAAGTTCACTTACGGTCACCCAAATATCAGAGAATTCCAATATCTTTCAACATAATAAAAGGTAAAAAAAAAAAATAGAAAAATAAAAGGCAAGAAAGAATAAAGATAAAGGAAAATGAGAACGAAAAGAAAAAAAGAGAAAGTCGGATTGTTTGACAGGTGTTTGCGGATCGTATATCGCAGGCGGCTTGAATGTTGGCGCTTGCGCTTCATCCATCGGTTGAAATTCTTGCAGCATTTGAGTGAATGTGGGGGGGAAATGTGGCATACACACTCTGGGTGAGGGATACATAAAGAGGGTGCGTGTGCGGCGAGCAATGTGATGTAGAGGGAAAATTGGTGGGAGCGAGTGAGAGAAAAAGCGAGAGAATATTAGCGGCGGGGGTTGAACGGACAGAAGTGAGGTGGGCAGAAGTGAGGAGTTTGCAGATGGGGGCCAGTGGGCTAGTGGTTTGTGAAGACGAGCTTCAGTGTACTGTTATCCGTCATTCATCGCGGGTTTAACCAACTGCACTCAGGCTCTATATCCGCTGGTGCTCCGGACCTATCACACCGCAATCGGATAAATACACGCGTATTGTTGTGGGCGCGCGAGCGCGCGCATCAACATATTCAAAACGAGAAAATTTCCGCACTTTCATTACGCGCGAAAAAACTTTTTTTTTTCATCGGCAATTGTGGAATTTCATTATTGCCTTTCAATTTTATATTAGCCGTGGTGTTTGATGACTTGGGCTATCATACAGTTTATCCACAATGTACGTCATAACCTGATAATATCAATTTTTAAAATGCACTAGTAGATTAAGGCATTCATTAGTCAGACATATTTTTTTTTTTTGTGCATTTATATTTGAATTGCCCTAGTATGTTATTGGAATGAGAATAGTCCATTTTTGAGCGCGAATTAATTAGTACTGTCTTCAGCCAAAAGTATCATGACCCACACAAATGAATAATAATAATAATCATTGTCATTTCTATTATTTCATTTTTATTATTTTTTCATACTTTTTCAAAACTTAAATCACCATAAATTTTGCTTATAATTCACGATTGGGTGCCTGGATGGTTTCGCCACTATTTTTACTCCCTTCGCTGGTGCTCACTCACTGTAAGTTTATTGCCTCATTATTATTACAGAGGCAATCTGTAGCACTGACATTAGCTGGTATTAAATTTTACCCTTCAGCAAATTGTCACATTTATCTAATGGGCATAAATGAATATTTTGAATTGATGTTCTCGATAGCAATGTGTTGCAGAATTTATTGTATTTACTTGAAACAATTAACGCTCGTGTATATATCAACAGATTATTTAAACACAGTGAGAGTAAAAAAAAAAAGAGGAAAAAAACGAGAGTAAAACCAAAAATGAATTGAATAAAACGACGTGAAAATGGAAAGGTGAAGAGAGCGAAAAACAATTGAAAATTCCAATCAGATCTTTTCGCTCACCACACCCTCAATTAATTGGTATATATTCCATTAGAATCCTCTGCAATGCAATTTAACTGAGGATTTATTCCGCTATTGAGTGGAATCAGAGTATTTCATTATGTTATTTGCAAATGTTATTTATCTAATATTATGTAATATTAAATTCAACCAGAAAAATATTTATCGTGATTGGAAAATTTGTTATTTTCAGCTTACGATTTTGATGAGTACCATCTTTTATTGTATTGTAACAGGTTTATTCAGGCATAAACAATCTTAGAACACAAATAAATACATGTCTATAAATGCAATAGCGTCGAATAAATTAAAAAAAGAAAAAAAAAAGAATCGCAGTTCGAATGAAAAAGGTTTGGCCCCTTTCACTCCTCATAAATAGAGAGGCAGTTTCATCTATGTACATGTGAAGGGTATTTCACCTCAACAGATTTGAATAATGAGCCGGCACACGGAGGATATCGCTAACAGGCGAAATGAGGGCAAGAGGGAGTGGGTCTGAAGCAAAGTACAAGGGGAATATGTATATGAGAGAGTTAAAGAAAAGAAAAAAAAAAGAAAAAAAATTATGATGTGAAGGTGAGTGTTCTGCTATCTAATTTGTGGTTGAACAAAAATATCAATATATATATATATAGATGATACAAGACATATGTATTTTCGTGTCTTGCATTGAAATACTATTTGAAGGAGAAAATTCATCGTGAAGTTTATTTTCCCTTCGTCCATTCGAAAAACATCATATGTCACTCATTCGTGATCATGTTTCAGTATGTGTTTAAATATATATTCAGTAGGCTTTATATTTGTGCACGAGTTGTAATTTGTTTTCTTCCTTTCCTTCATCGGATTGTCTTTTGCATTTTCGCTGAATTTGAAATGTATATACAATTTTAACATATTCTACGTGTATTATTCACTGCGGAAAATCACCCAGACAGAATGTGAAATTTATGCCACTCGAGTGACATTTCAAAATCAAATTCTGGATAGTTTTGTGGTGATGGGAGTGAGGATGAATAACTGAAACAGAAATTGAAGAGAATTCATTAACAATATATACACATAGAATTTTTTAATCCATTTTTTCACACGAATAAATCACCATGGAATAATATATAATTGAAAAATTGTATAGAATAATATTTTTTTTGTTCTCTTCATAATCGGTTATATTGTGCAAAGTTATATTAATATGTTTTGATTATTTTCATCTATTCATGGGAAGTCACATCAATTATCCATCGCACGCAATCGATTATTGAATGCCACAAAAATAACAAGCGTAACAGTCGTGTGAGAAAAAGGTGGTAATAAAAATAAATGGAAATAAAAAGGGAAACACATTGTAATGGGAAGAACGTGGGATCGTTTATCAGTGAAAAAATGTGGGGAAAAAATTGAACCGCGAGTGCCTTAATATTTTGACGCATCCAACATATCATTTTTTATACTTTCTATTTTTCTAATTGCACTTCTAATTGCAAAAGTAGTTTACAATATAAACTTAACTATATCTCGGACATGAATTAATACGGACTTAATATTTTATTATTAAAAAACATTTTCCACATGTCTTGGTGAGAATTATGGCAATTAATAGTGCACATTGATACATACCTTATATAGTAGGTGACCCTTGATAGATTATGAAGCGTGAATGTCCACCCGTACTAAAGGACACTTCTCTCCATCAGATCGAATTAAATCGGTATAGAGAATTAAGTGCACTCAACTGAATGTACGAACGTCCATGAGATTAAATAAAATACAATTATATAAAATACTTTGATTCTTATTCTCTCATGTTTTTTTTTTTTTTTTTTTTTTTCAATTCTTCTCCATCCTTATATATAAAATTTTTTGCATTATCTTGAGTGAAAATTCATCACATTATGCGATATAAAAAAGCTCCAGAACATTGCTCGTACTGTGTATATAAATAGTGAATTTTCGTCCTTAGAGATAAATCGAGTTAGATATTCGTTGACAAGAGCTTGCAAGCCACACGTTGTTTGAGAATCTTCTACATGTACATATACATACATAAACTTGAGACGAGTAACTATATCGACTTTCGACCATGCTGCATCATTGCGCCCACTTCCACTTCTCAGCCCCAAAGGTTATAAACGAAAGAGCTTTTGATGTCGCACCGGGAAAGTCACAAGGTGTGTGCAGTTGTGGATCCATGTTGAAAGACCACCGGGCGTTAGGGATATGGGCAAGGGGGAAATTTGAGAGAGGATAGAGGCGAGTGGGAAGCCTTAAGGCACCGGTTTATCCTTCCATTTACTCCATCTATTCTTCTAAATAACCCAGGTCACTACATATAGGTAAGAAGAGAAAAATATATATGTAGACAAAAAAGAAAAAAAAAATTCGGAAACCTCAAAAACTTTTTAATATTCACTTTTAGTTCCTTCACGATATATATATATATATATATATATATATATATATATATATATATATATGTTTTTCGCATTCAATGAGATGTTGGGAAGATGAAAAAAAATCTCCGCGAAATATTTTTTGCATATATAGTTGAATATTGTGCGAAGAGAGAAAGGGAGAAAGAAAAAAAGATTTTTCTCTTCGTTGATGATTTAAAACTGTATATCGAATATCGATATTCAACATATGGCTATATGTCTTGTCTCTATATCTAATACCCTTTTTTTTTTGTATTTTATTTCTCCATTTTATTTTTTATTTCATCATTGTGAGCTTTCAAAATACTCTTCGAATATTGAGACTGCAATAGCCAGGGTTGGAACTTTATTGATTATACTTCAGTTTGAATGAAAGCATTCAAATTAAAAAAAAAACCCGAAAATACGAAAAAGATAATTGTTATTCTGTCTTTTTTTCAGATGAATACCGGTTAAAAATTTGAGGTGAAGGAAGGGGATTCTTTTCACCCTCCTCAACATGACTCGATATTCTAGGCAAATTGCTGACGCAACAACAACAACGACAACGACAACAACAGCGACAACAGCGACAACAGCAACAACAGCAACAATAACAACAGCAACAACAACAACAGCGGTGGGAGCGGCTATAGCGACCATCACTTCACCATCCACCATTGCAAATACATATGCAACTATTGATCGTGCAAACGTGCTTCTGTTTTTAGATGACGAGTCAAGTGTCAATGGTACAAGTGATAAAGTGCGTGAAACCGTGACGAGAATATTCAATGATAGTGATTATAATACAACGTCATCAAGTGTAATACAAGATCTGACATCGTTCAATAATGAAGATGAAGGACTTAATAATTGGTGGGCGATGTTGGCTGTTGTATTGGTACTTGGTACTGCTGCTGGCAACATTCTCGTTTGTTTGGCGATAACATGGGAAAGACGATTGCAAAATGTCACCAATTATTTTCTCATGAGTTTGGCAATCACTGATTTGATGGTCGCGATTCTTGTTATGCCACTTGGAATTGTCACACTCGTACGAGGTAATATTATCATTAATTATTATTTTATTTCCTGTGTATTTATATAAAAAAAATATCAATTAAGTCATAATATTAACCATACAAAATTGAAATGCAAATTTGATTAAATTTTCATTTGTATATTAAAATAATGTAAACACAATAGATGTTTGGTTTTACAAGTATCATATAATATTCATCGTCATTAAGCCTTCACCATCACCATCATTATCATCATTAGCTTATTAGATTCGCTAATATAATTGTCGATACAACCATAAAGACTCTAGTGATGACAATGAAATATTCGGGTTTGGCACAGGAGGATAATGGGAAGGGGAAGGAGAAGGAGTAAAAGCGTGAGCGAAATAGAATTGGATTATGTTGTATACGAAAATTATTCGCCTTCAAGTTCTCGAGTGACAATGTCCCGACGAATTCGCTCGTTCAGGATAGGTTAAAGGGATGCGACACGCGAATCAACTCACTCTCTCTACCTCTATCTCTGCTTTTATCATTTGCATCTTGAGTGTTTTTACATCTTTCACATTCCATTGAAATTCGGAAATATATATTTTTCACACAACTGGGTTCCATTTATTTGCTCAATATTTTCCGCCAAAGTATTACAATCGCAAGAAAAACAAAGCAATATGCAAGAAAAGAAAACATAACATAACGGGATAGATATATATGTACAATTCCGATTTATGTCATCGATGAAGAGTACAGATATATATAAATATAATATGGACTGGGTATTTTGGCACATAGATTCTACTCCTCATCAAGTGCAAATACAATCAAGTTGGTGCACTCACTCTTCTACAAAAACTCAATGAATAATATCATCAGTTTTTATTTGTTTTTTAATTTAATGGATTAAAGCAACGAGAAGGGAAATAAATATTTGTTATGAAATAATTTGTTGGCATGATGACTAACAAATAGCAAAAAATTCAATTTACAATGTGTTACCTCTTGGAATCGATGGTGATATAATAATTCACTCAAACGCTTTTTAATTGGGGAAAAAAATGTGACTAGCGGACACATAGCGTGTTAAATTCCCATTATTTTCAGCGTTTCATTGAACAGCCACATCATATAACATTTTAATCGTGCGCCCATTTCAACTGCTTCACAATAAAGAATACAGGATAGCAAAATAAATAATAAATGGCTTTGAACGATATACCTCGGCATTTGGTGGTGGTAGTGGTGGTGGTGGTGGTGGTACGATTAAAATTATTCGTTCAAGTACACCCTTTTAATTTAGTTTTAATTTTAATACATTTATTGCAGCCACATTCAAGTATTGACCATTTATTCAGGTATATTTTCATATACCTTCTACATTTACCATTACTCGCGGTTTAATGACACACTATTTGTAGTAATATTAATAATTTTATTCTTATTGTTCTGAATAAAAATTCAAACAATGGAACTCGGATATTTTTTCTCTATTATTTTAATTTTCTTTTTTTTCTTTTTAGAGCATCTTACCATTCTTCTCGTTATATTTGCACTTCATTCTAGTTGTGTGCTATCCTCATATAATATAAAGTGTGCAGAGTTTTTTATATGAAAGTGGATATGGTAGAGGAATTATTCATTGAAGACAAGCCGTAGCATGTGAGGAGATGGTATCATGCATTCACTCTGTCATTTCACTCTACTGTATTAGAATTGATTGCAAACAAATGAGTCTCATTTACATTTTAGTTTTAATTCATTTTCAATCAATGTTATAGTGCACGTATATTGAATTTCAAAATTTTATCCTAACTCATTTATTTATTCATTTATATTTTTGTTAGGTAAAACATATTTTTACTGGATGTAAAATTATCATTATAAATCAATAGTTATTGCGTTCGTGTAAACTTCAGATTGCGTTCGATTATTGCCAGTCGCCTTTGTGCATTTTCGTTTTGCAGCAATGAGAATGTGCAGCATAGAGAAATGAATAAAGTGAGAAAAAAAAAAA
>CAJUYH010005458.1:0-23213 GCA_910591685.1 Galerucella tenella | reverse complement strand
AAAAAAAAAAAGAAAAAAATATTGTGGAATTGAGTGGAGTACAATACAATGCTGAACTGTGGAATAAGTGGCAGCAGTACGATGAAAAAACGTGAGGAAGAGAAATAATATTGACGAACAAATGAGAAGACATTCAATTTTTTATTAACATTGTGGGCATCCACAATTATATTATGAATTGTCATTGAAAAAATATTTTCTGAAATGCATTTATCAGAAAAATAACAGTTAAACAAAGGCACGAAATAGACGCGACAACAAAAATTTAATTAAATCAAACGTTGGCATTCGTAAACTCGGTAAAAAGTAGTTGATTAAATCGTGGCCACTTACCACAATGAAACATCATTAAATTCAAAAAAGTTCCTATCGAAACGTAATGACTATATATATATATATATATATATATATATATATTTAATGCATTCAATATCCAAGTAACTGTGATGGCTGCTGCGCCCACAAATTCGAATTCCTCGGATTGGTTTCACCAGTATCGACTATCACTACTATTGTGTCCTATATTTCGTCTTCATATGCCACGATTGTAGCATCATACATTGCCCAGTTAATTATCAAATATCTACTATCAAATCTCCTCATGAACGATTAGTCAATGGCATATTAATACTACTGTTCAATAATATTCGTACTGGCAACATTCTCTTATAGTAGTCAAGGATATTTCATCAAAGATATTGTGCGTTAAATAAATATTTAAAATATAATAAAATAATATTAATAATATTAATAATAATATAATAAAATATTTTTCATGCGTCCTTCAATAGTTAAACAAAATATGTTACGATTTATTCGGATATCAAGAAAATGGATGAAAAGAGAAAAAAAAATTACTGATTAGTGAACGCAAAAAAGTTGCCTGACGGAAATGAAACAAAAAGATAAATGTACAACATGGCATGTTAATTAACGCATATATCATTCGAGTATGTACATGAAAATTAAAAAATTAAAAATAAAAATATTTGCGATTATGAATGGAAACCAGCTGCTTTATATACTGCCCACCAGTTCCGTATGTATAAATTGTATGAATAATATATTTGAAATTTAATTCCTTACGTAAAATCATGGGTCAGTTTACCAAAAAGTTTGTTTGAAATATGATACACTTGGTATACATGATAAATTGATGTGAAATTTACAATTGCAAAGTCTAAAATGCATTTATATATTCACTACTTTTATAATTAATTTGACAAATTGATCATTGATTTGATCATTGAAATAATGCGAAGCAAAGAAATATATATGCATATAATTGTATATTTAATTAAGTGGTTTTTAATGAGAAATATTTCTGATCCCATATTTGATAGTATATGAAGAAAGTGGCAAACCCATATGATAGAAATGAGAATTTTTCATAAAATTGTGCACACACGCCGATGTAACGATATAGATGGAGTTTGATAACAGCAGCACTTGTGTTTATATACTTGGAAATATGTAGAGAAGCTGATGCTTTTAGGACTGCGGGAAAATTCAGTACGTATAGAAATAAATAAAAAAAAAAAGGCGATTCCAATTGCACTTGAAAGTTTGCTAATCAATTTAACGAATATTTATATTGTAGTAAAATTGGAGAATATGGGAAATATATAAGGTTGTGTGAAGTTTCGAAAAAATATCCAACTACCAAATAACAAATGAAACATATTAAAAGTGAAAAGAATACAGAATGAAAAATGTATTTGAATGAGATGGTGAAAATAAATTGAAGAGAAAATAAAAATTTAATCAATACCTGGTTAAATAATGGTTTTCCAAGCAATTGGAGACACTTAAGACACACAATTTCATCATTGCGACGGTTTGATTTATACATATACATATATATTGGTGGACATGGAAGTATAAAAATTGAGTGCATGCAGGTAATGGCCATTTTATTTATGCACCAACCATTGGGAGAAAATAAATTTTTCAACATAACGATTATCGCGTGAAATTTAGCTCGTGGCACTTGAGAGATAAGTGCACTGATGCGATCGGATATTACTCTCGTATTTATATTTATATATACGGAAAGGATAATGCAATGCTACTTTGGTAGTCGATTTCTATGAATAATGTAAAAGACTTGAGAACAGTTGTCCAAGTCAGAAGCAAATTTCGTTCCATAGAAAATTATAAACAAACAGAGAGAAATTTGAGACAATGTCATTGCACTATTGTTTTTTTATTCTTGGTCCTTTTTCTTTCATTATTCATTTTTTTCGTCACGGGAATGGAGTAAAAAATTTAAAGATAAATTATCTGAAAGAAAACATTGGGCTTAGGAACAACAATGGGAATTTTGACAAATAGGATTTAAAGTGTTGTTTGTCATGTGATTTAATGCAAAGTTTTTTGAGACTACCTACAAGTTTATGGCATGAGTGAGTTGAACAGAGGGCGCATGACGCTTTTCGTTTTTGACCCCGCGCGGCTGCATCATTAAAAGTAGATTCCACTGGGCGTTTGCCCCCAATGAATAATGTATGAGATCCTCACGCTAAATCTAAACGACGAGCGAATACTCTTGGTGTTACCGGTTTACTTCTTTCCTCAAGAAGAAAAAAAACTAATAAAATAAAAGGTGAAAAGAAAAATTTCTTTTTTCGTTTTAGTATTTTTCACTGTGTTTCACACTCTCCAAACATCTTTCGACAATTGGATAGGATTACCACTACTTTGTTATTTATTGAACTTGTCTTTTTTTCATCTTTCTTTTTCGACTTTCTTTTATTGTCGTTCAATGCTCTCTCAAAGAAAACATCGCTGCTTTTTTCTTTATACATACAAAATGCAGACATAATTTCGTTGCCTACTATCTTTGTTTTTTTTTTTTATATATCATTAGAGAAGATATCTAAAATTTAATACCATCGATTAATTTTATCTAATCGATCTTGGGCTGATTTTTTCTTTAAACGGCTCATGAAGTAGTCGATCGATAACGATATTTATTCATACGTTTATTCATTAATTTCGGAAATTAAACATTCGTGAGAAGAAGACGAAATAAAAAATTTCTAGTTTGATTCATCGTCTCATCGAATATTTACAATGCTTTCATTTCTCTATGTTCTTTCGTCACTGAAAAATATTGAATTTCTCAATGTAAGCTTCTCTGATAATTCGCTCACAGTGGATACAAGTTATATAATTTTTTGTTGATATCGATTAGAGAGGAAAATACAAAGACATAGGAATAACACAAAAAGAATTTTTGTGCTCTCATCATGATTCAGTGGGTAAACAGAGAGAAAATGGTGATTCCGCATCGCAGATTTACTTTAAAAAACATTATACGTAGGCAAATATATATTGCAACTTCATCTATTTTCTTCGACAATTCCTTTGTTCCATATCATTTTAATTTATATTCTCATTTTTGTTTGTGGCCTACGTTCTTTTTTTTTCATTTGCATTTGTTTTGTAAATATCAATGGCATATTCTGTCGAAAATAATCAGCAAACAAATTCTTTGATTAATTGGACTTTACTAAAAATAGAACGTGGATGAAAAATAGAGCGAGTAAAAGGGACAAAATAATTATTTCAGCTCGGTAAATTTAATTTCACACTTAGCTCCAAGTTAATTCATGATTTGTCGACACGGGCCGCTTAATCTGATGCGGTAAATATATAACAATCCATACAAACACATATACTTACACATAAAATACAATTCATTTTTGTGCTCACGTACTTCAATAGCAATTTTTCAAATGATCGAGGAGAAAGTAAGAAATATGTTTTTTCTCATACTTTCACACATCAAGTCAAGATATAATTCATAACTTTAAACTAATTGATAAAGATAGTAACTTAGTTAATATTATTCAGCGAAAAAATTTACGTGATGAAACGTAAAACGTGATAATAAAAATAATATCTTGAAGTATATTAAATAGCGATAATTCATTTTAGTATATCGTCGTGTCATTAATATTGCTGCTGTCATTTAACAGGAAATTGAACGATTATTCATCTCATGGAGATAATAAAATAATGAATATTTACAATACACATACATATATTTGAACATAAAACATATTCATCAACATAAATATTTAAGAATGCAATATTTCATATTCTCAAGCGTCTAAACGAGCTATTAAGTGCATTAATGCCTAAATTTCTTGGTCGTCAACCTCGTCTGGACAATTTTTTGCTCGCCACCCTCCAAAGGGATTTAACCCCATGTGACATCGCGCGAGTCTCGCACCCTCGTACCCAAATGCACAGTTTGAGATGCCATGTCTGAATCCATTTTTCCCACCAAGGCTTTTCCTACATCACCCATGTTGTTGGTTGGTAATATTTCAACGCAACCGCATACACGAATGAATTGGAAAGAAAAAATTTTGTTTTGTTCCATTCATTCTTTATTTCTTTTCTCTCTTTTTTTTTTATTTATGTATACATAGTTTTTTTAGTCTTGTTGAGAAAACATTTTTGCGAAACCGACATATGACTCGATAGAATGTTCAGTAATATTTCTAGCTGTCCACAAGAAATACCCTAACGCACTTATTGAGCATTTTATCATTCACTGGCGCCACAGGATGTCAAATTATTGCATATTGTATACATATGTATGTGTTTGACAATTGAATGAGTATTTCCGTGACCCTTTTAACTCATCGTAAAACTATCAATTTTCCGTCGCACTGATAAAACCTTTCATAGATTTTCGATATGAATTTATTTATTTTATATTTTTTATTATTTCTATTTACGCCACATCACACCATCGAAATATTATATATTTCAGTTGAATCCACTGTTCCATTATACGCTTCTCAATCAAAAACACATTAATCCTCCAATGAATTTATTTGTGTAATGAAAAATACAAATCGTATTCATTCAAATGAATATTTATCACGATAAATAAAAATATTCGTGTGGAGAGAACAAAATTAAGAATAAAAATAAAACTGTAATCGGATTAGCGAACGAACACATGTCACAATGGACTCACTGTGAGATTCCAGTGATGCACTCGAGCATGGTCGTCACGACAACACGCTCCATCCACATATACATGAACTTGTGAAACGAGAAACGAGTGATTCACAATGTGATGTTGCGTCTGTACCCGATTAAAACTGTCACCTCTATGTCGCTACGGATTTATTTATTTTTTATTTTTTTATTTTCATACACTGCTTAGTATGTTGATGGTGTAGGTTTACATAGAAGAAGAATATAGAATATGGGTAAATATTATATCACGATAGAGAGACAGTCGATTATTTTCGCCATCAATATGATAATTTATTTTATTTACCATACATTTATACCACAATTGTTGGAAATAACACATAGTTGATGCAATATATGGAAAACTAAATGTATATTTATACGCATTAAGATAATAGAAAAAGTGAAAATTTGATTGAGCTCCAATTTTTCTATACAATTTATATATAAAATTATTCATTTAATTCCATTTTATTCATACATATGACTGGTTTTATGTGAAATGCAACAATCGATGCGACGACTCGTGGCCAATGGGTCACGCACGAATATCTCTCTGATATTCTGACCGTGCATCAACATTCACTACGGCAAAAATGAAAAAATAAAAGAAGAAATAAAAATAATAAAACTTTTGATATATGATGATTTTTTTTTCGTGAATGTTTGTGATAGCATAACGATTATTACACTAGATAACAACAACATTCTCAATTATTTGTTTGACGATGGAAAAATAATGATGTTAATATTTCATTCACCAGAATAATTTAACAATATTTTCTCGTGTTCGGGAATTGAATTATGTGAGATTGAAAACTTTTCAAATATATTGAACTGTGCCAAAACTCTGGAAAATTTTTCCTGTATATTTTAATGTACACTAAGCAACAGTGTGTGGGCAATAGCGACGAGAAACGTATATGCACACATATATATATATCTATACACACGTTACTACCATTTATCTTGGAAATGAATTTAAATTGATGCACCCCATGAACTTTGTATACATATATCTTGAACTGTTTCACGTGCGAGCAGGATTTCGCGGCTTTCGGAAACTAAATTTCGATGACGTGCGGCTTATATTCACATACTATGCTATAAGATACATGTATATATATATATATAAACGAGCACATATTTCCGTAGTGTAATGGACTGGTGAGGATGCCAGTCAAGAAAAAATATGAAAGATAAAAGCTTAGTGGTTCCATCGCAATACATTTAATTAATTCACTTAGGATCGAATATACTCTACCAATTCAATTATAATTGTCATGAAAATACAATGAATAAATAAATATATAAATAAATCCATTCGGATTACCATCTATCACAGAATTTTTATTTTGTATTTGTACGATAAATAATATATCGTCGTTAAACTTGTTTGTTGTAAGAAATGGTATTTTACATTTTTTTCTATAAGAGAACAGGAGTAATAATTTTAAGGATTATTTTTATTTTCGGTGCTCAATTATAAATCGTTTATGGGTATATGAGGGAAGATGAGCATGCAGCACTTTAATATTTCATGTTACAAAATAAACGACGAGAGAAAATTTTGGAGTCAGTAGAGCGGTTGTGTACATACCGAGTACAATGATGAGAGAGGTAGATTATGCGAATGTGAGAATTGGCGGACTATTAGAAGGAAGCGAGCAAAGGCCCGATGTGATGGCAAACACGATGTGGTTGGGTTACACTGTTATCCTGTGTATTCAGCTGATATTACCACCCGTTAACTCTACATCCATATTTGTATACAAAATTTTCTAGTACTATTGTCATATTCAACAACAATACAAACGTCATGATAATTATATCATGGATCAGTCACAAACTCTAAATGACTTATTTTCAATATTCAAACATATTTAGGAAGCTATGAAAGAAAATAAACACCATACATATGAATTTTTTTTCATAATTCATTTCATTTATCTCATTGTTATTTCTTATGCGCAAGACGATATTACATTATATTGGAATATCTCCGGCCGAGTTCATATTTTTTATATGCATTGAATGATGCCGTTTATTGTTCGTCGGCGATTATGTTCACGTCTGACATTCCATTGAATTTTCCACTTGAAATCATTTAATTTCATTCGTGTCATTCTTGTATGATATTTTATCGCGAAGACCTCTAATATATATTAGTAATACGGTAGACTGTTTACGTGAGTATTGAGAAAATTTAATAACAATAATAATAATAATAATAGGGAAATTACTAAATTGGAATAATTCTCCAATATTTTGGCTGACAGACTTCAAAATACGAAATACGTATGTTTATATACTACGCGAACATATTACGTGCGGTTTCCTCTTGTAAATGTGTATCGTACCGTTACACCTATGCATTACGATTTTCACCCTATTAGCCAGACATCACTTGATGAATAGATGATGGTGGTTGCCAAAGCGGATATTTAGTCTTGGCTTTATTTCCGTTTACGTTTGATCAAAGTCACTCTCATATTATTACGTGATTTTTTTACGTAAAAATGAAAGCTCTCTCGCCATCAATAACAATAAAATAAGTTCCCTCATTCATTTATTAATATTATTTTTGTGGTCCTCATTCAGAAATTCGTTGTTTAATTATGCATAATTATTTGTTCTGTTGGTTGGTAATTCTAAATAATTCACAGTGAATTATTATAGTATTCTTCATTCCCCTACATTACACTATTTGTAACTACCACTCATTTCTCTCACAATTTGCTTCATTAAAGTCTGCTCACTTGTACAATAGCACTCGGCATTTAATTTAGCCACCTGTTAAATTAACGGTGTGTGAATTGTCCACCAATGAATGAGAAAGAAATAAATGTCCATGAGGTTTAGAATCGTAATGAATTTGAAAAATTTTAAATATGACATTAAACCATATGGAAGTGATATGATTTTACGATTATAGCAATATCATTTATAAATAGCAGTATAGGGAAAAATTGCGCATCGTGTTCGTTTTCGCATGTTTCCATTTACAAATATATATATATATATATATATGTATGTGTGTGCGGGTTGTACAGTTTGTTTTACGAGTATACTAAAATTTGTCGTTATCGAGAGATCGGAACAGGGAATTATCGATTGTACAGTTGAAGTACTTTGACACTATTGCAGTTCGTCCCGGCACCCAATATACAGATGTATAGGTACCGTTGTATGTCGAAAATGTCATTACAAAAATAGGGACGAAGGCCCTTAACAATGAAATATTTTTGAAGCATTGTAGTACATTAATCAAATATCTATATACGAAAATAAATGGAATATTATCACAAAACTGACAACGCAATAAACGAAAAGGAAGAAAATGGAACTGCAGTTGATACACAAATGAAAGCGATAAAAAACAATATCACGATTAGAGGAGAAAAAAAATGAAATGAAAACGTCACGCTGACCGTTTACTTCGTATTAAATATGATCGCGTGATATCTTTCATTATTTTTTCCATATGCTATTATTTTGTTTGTGCACTTTTTTTTTGCGTCATCCTTTGCTGTTTTGATTTTTTGGTTTCAGACGAATCCGACTTCACAGTTCCAGCCATGAAATAAAATCCAGAGTGATGCGAATATTAAATTACTACATTGTACTTCAATGAATACGTGCAAAGACAATTATAACTAAAATAATGCAATGAAAATATTGTCTATGTGTGGGAGAGCGCAAAGTATTATTGACACTTTTCATTCCTTGACAATAGAAGAAACACCAATTGTTTTAATTCTCCCACAACGAAGAATTACAAAAATATAATGACCATTGTTATACATACAGGATTACATAATGATATGCAGCACAATATAAAATATGAAATGAAAGAAAAATATAATAAAATAGAAATAAAAATTGTTGAATTTTTTTATTATGTTGCAGGATACTTTCCACTACCTTCATTGTACTGCCTCGCGTGGATATGCCTCGATGTATTATTTTGCACTGCGAGTATAATGCATTTATGCACAATAAGCGTTGATCGTTATTTAAGTTTACGATATCCAATGAAATTTGGAAGAAACAAAACACGACGACGTGTCATACTAAAAATAATATTTGTTTGGCTGTTGAGCATCGCAATGAGCCTCCCGTTGAGTCTCATGTACTCCAAGGTAATAACATTTTAATTTAGTGCAATAAAATTTTACTCACAAATTTCATTTCACGTTAAATGACCCGATGTGTATGTGTTTAAATGCAACATTCTTGATTGTGTGGATGGCCACACTTTTTACGTGCTAAAGCTCAATAAATTTGAACGAAAATTTCTCTCTATTCACGTTCATTACATACATTCTCAAGAGCAAAATTAGCGTAACTTCATTGGTAGTAAAAGCGAATATGCGCGTGAGCAACAAACCCAAAATTGATGGGTTAATTGGCTCCTTCGATCGTTCGAATAATCTGCAAACGCAGATTTTCACCATTTGCCATGTGTGGGTTGGAAGTGCTAAAACTAATTTTCTGTGTGTATATATACGACAAGTTTCGCAATAAACCACGAGGTGTTATATCAATTCATTGAAACTGATTTGTACCATTAAATATAAGGCAGAATTAATTCATTTTATTTAATGGTAGAGCTTGGATTACCTGGATACTGCGGTGGCGTTGTTGTACATATATTTTTTTTTTATGACCGCGTGAGGATTTTATTTTTTCATGCATGGCATAATCCTCGGAAGGATCTTTGTGTTTGTATACGACTGCAATATCAAAGTCGCAATATGCGACTACACATGTTGTTTTATTTTCTGGAGAATTCATTGAACTTGATAAATACTCCGAAAATTCTGACGCAAGCTCGGGAACATTACATCTTATTTTACAGAAAGAATTATAAAAAATATCTTTAGGATTTCACTTATTATTTATTTTTTATTTTCCGCGTGTCGGAATATTCCATTGTGTTCATTTCAATTTATATAATAAAAGTCGAAAGAACTACTTAAAAAAAGAAATCTAAATAACAATTATTGAGTTAAGGTTTTTTTTTTTCTCGATACGTTAATGTCAAATTGAATAATTATTTTTTTTCATTTATTCCTCGTTGTATTCGAACGGCTCTGGCGGATCAGCTTCTTTTTCCTCGTCGGGTTTTGGTCCGAATGCTGCATTCCGAAATTGAACAGCAATAGAAATATAAACAAACTCAAATTAATAATTGTTTTCTTGCATCTTAATTCTGTGGAAATAAATGAAATTTCTTACTCACCAGCGACCGGTTCAACCAATTCCTCGTCAGAATCGGGTTTGATGTGTTTCACCATGACAATACCACCAATTTGAATGTCCTTAACTGGCGCATACTGACTCCCTTCAACCAATTGGATGACTTTGAGCTGCTGACGCAAAATACGCGCAGGATTTTGTAGAATTTCCAACGTTGGCTCGGGCTCTTTCTTTTCTTTCTCCAATTTCTCCTTTTCTTTTTCATCCTCTTTGCTTTTTTTCTCCTTTGGCGTTTCTTTATTACTTTCCTTGTCTTTGCTCTCATCCTTTTTCTCTTTTTCCATTTTATCTTTCTTCTTATCTTCTTTCATCGCGGACGATGAAGATGTTGATGCTGATGCCGATTCTTTCACTTCATTGCTGTCTTTCATTTCAATCGCCGGTGGATCCTTAAAAATAAACGACAAAAAAATATTTTTATATTGGCAAATAACATTTTTTTTCTCTCATATTTTTCAAGTTTTTCGACACAACTAACCACTTCCATCATTTCGTGAGAATGACGTGCACGTCGTTCCGATTCACGTCTTCGTGCCCTCGCGGCAATACTCAATACCGCTGTTTGAACTTTTTCTCGTTCCTCGCGTTTTTTTTCTTCCAATGGCGCCGGATACGCATAAAAGCTTGGACGTGCATTCGAACGAACTTCCAACTTGGGCATTTTCAATTGGGCATTGAGTGCAATTAAACAAGTTGGTGTGAATGCAAGGGCGAGACAGTGCGCCAATGGGAACCAATACCAATATTGAGTAAAGACAAGAGCACCAACGACGGCCAACATGTTTGTATGTCCTGTACGTGACTGCAGTGATACAGTAACATTTCGTCCGCCTATTACATAACATTTTCAATAATATTCACCGAATATTCGTTCATTAACAAAACAAAAAAATCAATTTGATTCTCACCGGCATCAATGATTCCCTGAGCTAGAATAGCGCCAAATTTTGCCATGACATCCTCGTGTTTATCAACAATGACTTTGGCATAAAGTGCTCTGAAGTCTTTGACACGTGGACACGTTGCTTCAGTCTGTTGTATCAAAATCATTGCGCTCGCAATAAGGGCACCCTGACGTACAAAGTTCACTGGGTCATTGGTCATCGGATCTAGTAATGCAATTGCCTCCTTCAATCCTGTGCCAGCACACGCAATACCTAAAGCCATTGCCGCGCCATACCTCACATGGGGATTATAACTTTCCGCCAATAATGAAACTACACTTGGACATTGCTCAGGAGTTCTGTAAACACACAATACCAAATAAAAAATCAAAATGATATAAGAATAAATGACTGAATGAAAAAAACATTTATACAATTATTTTATTAAATAGAATTAGTTTCGTATTCATTGAATGTCATAATTGAGTGAACAGTGAGGTAAATTAATTCAATTGTATTTCAGGACGATGCTTCAGTACTTGTGGATGGCGCTTGCCAAATTCCCGACCCGCTCTACAAGTTAATCGGCAGCATAATCTGTTTTTACATACCATTGGGAGTGATGCTTCTAACATACGCTCTGACGGTACGACTCTTGGCTGAACAACGAGAGA
This sequence comes from Galerucella tenella, assembly GCA_910591685.1. Classification (NCBI taxonomy): domain Eukaryota; kingdom Metazoa; phylum Arthropoda; class Insecta; order Coleoptera; family Chrysomelidae; genus Galerucella; species Galerucella tenella. The sequence goes on along the minus strand of CAJUYH010005458.1, from coordinate 11,392 downwards.
ATATCGGTCGAACGCCAGGTGGGTTCATGTTCATATCATGTATGATGCTTCTAGCTGTCGTCTAACGAGCATTTAGGCAAACTATTTATACGTATATAGAATCACGTTCTTTAACACCCGCAAGCGTCCAATGCCCCACATCCAATTTTCCTAAACATTGGTGGGGGACTAATATATATTGCGCGGGTTGACCAATAATGTTTAACTAAGTCGTGTGAATTCAAGCGAGGTTTGGTGTGAAAACTCATGCATAATTTTCGGATTAAATTTTTTTTTTCCATTCATTTATTTTTTTTCAACAATGTAATCATCATTCTCCAGCGATTTTTATACCAATTTCATTTTGCACATCTGCTTTAATATATTTAATTACGGATAAACGACGAGTAATGTCACCAGCAATATTTCCCTTGAGGGTAAAACGAGTATTTTTTGTTCGTTCTCTTTGGTTTTCTTGGGGCTTACTGCGCGGCTTTGCGGTATAGTATTCTCAAGACGTGCGCAATACCCAAGAGAGATTGTCGTCATCACTGAATATCCGATAATACGATTACATTGTGCGATTCCGAAATAATTTTGTTAATGTGTTTATTCAATATTTGCAATATTTTTTTTTTTTTTTTTTTTCATTTCTCCCAATATTTAATTTTATTACTATATCAAATATTATTTACTTGGTGTTCACTTTCGTCAGTGTCAATTGATTATTCACTGTATCCCTGTGCAGCCACGAAATTGATAGTAAACTCTTTGTAATACTTTGGTGATGACTTAATCAACTTTTGAATGTGGGAAAAATTCTTTTTCATGGAGTTTGTTGAATTCAAATAATGCTGAAGAGATAAACTCAACTTTTCGCAACTGAGTTCTAAAGATGGAAAATAGTGAATTTTCATGACTGTGAAACGGCGAAAGCTTGTGCACAAGTCAGAATTTGTTGATGCGAAAAGGAAAGAAAGAGAGTGCGAGGGGGAAAAAGGATTGGCTGTTAAAATTTTCGTTTGAGAGTTTAGTTTTTCTGTAAGTATATATATATATATATATATATATATATGGGAAATTAGGGAGTGGAAAAGTGGAAGTATAAATGGAATGTAGGAAGGAAGAAGGTACCTGAGTTTATAATTAAGAGAAATTGCTTTAACTTCCGTGGTAGACTTTTTATTAACTTAATCAGTCTACTAATGAAGACAAGACCGAAACTCTTGGAAATTTTTGAATCACAAGAGCCAGCATGATGCAGGAAGAAGTGATTTTTTTTTTTCATCATCACTATTAAAATTCATGGTAATATTAACAATTTTTTATTTTTGTTATCCAAGAGTTATAACACAATTTACGTTGAGAGAATTGTCTGACCATATGGCTCCATTTCTACTGATTCTCTTTTCTCCCCTTAGGGATTTCGCTCATTCTCTCCCTCTATATTTTGGGATACTCAAAATGGCTTAAGTGACTACGTTTGAAGGGATTCCAACTGATCTTGGGGTCTATGAGGAGTTGTCCTAAACGAAATCGAAAGATTCAGACTTGCTCCTTGAACATTAATTCAAACGTGAAGCCAATTTATTTCTTTCCCTTTTTTTCTTTTTTTTTTCTTCCTCTCTTCTGTTTAAATATAGGACTCTGACAAATTTACAGAAAGTCTTTGAAATCGGGTGGTTGATGCAGTCAAAGATAGATAGTGACCGTGTGGAAAATTGGTGCAACCTGGTGGGAACAATTAACGTGCAAGATTTACATCGACGCGGTCTTTGTTGCAAACAGTTCACATTAATAACAGACGTCACTCTGACTATAGTAGGGAGTTAGTGTAAAAGTACGACTGGCGTTCAATGTATTGAAGGTTAAACTTGTATGATGTGTCATTCGCTGAACGAGCGGAAAAAAAATCGAAATGCATATGTACTTTTGGACTTCTTAATTGAGTGAGGGAGAGAGGCGGAGAGAGAGAGAGAGTGCACCATGGAAAAAAAAATTATTATTCAAATTGACAAACAACTTTTTTATTTAATTAAAACAAAAATCCGACATTTGAATACGAGATGTGGCGATTAGATGGGGAGTTCTCATGCATGGTATAGCATATATAAATGATAAGTAAAAATATTATGGATAGTTTTAAATAAAATAACTGATGGTTGGTGAATGAATTGCAGGTTTCGAAAGAGGCAACACCTGGCGACGATTGCTTGTAAGTAAAGGTAGTAGCGGTAGTGGTGGTACACCACAACATACATCAGCTGCTTCAACGGATACCGAACCAACCACCATCGACACTCATGAGCTCTGGTTGCCCGAGAGCAAACCACCACCATCGGCTATGTTAGCTCTTCACGCATTTGGTACCGAAATCCTCAAACTGTCCAAAGGTTTGGAGGGTATGGGAGCTTTTGGTGATCAAACAGCAATTGCTACAGTAAAATCATCGGCGCATCAACAGCAACAATCGCAGCCAACCGTTGCACATCAAAGAAATCGTTCACGAAATGGGTAAGCAATGAACAAATTAAATCAATTAACCCATACTCAATTATTTGACAGTAATTTTTTCAATTCGACAACAATAATGATAATAATGATGACAATGCGTATAGAAATAATGAGATGGTTAATTAGATGCACAAAGAGTTTTCGAAGAAAATTATCGCAAATGTAATAATCAACCATCTAAATGATTAAGAACAAGCATGAGAGTGAAACTGGCGGTGTGGAAATAAAGTAGAGTTCAGCAGTATTTTTACTCCAGTGAGATTACGTTTCTTCTAATTTTAGAAACGGGGAAGAAAAAAAAAAAAAAAGAAAAGAAAAGAAAAACAGAAAAAATTGAGAACAAATGGCAAGTGCAAGCTTGCAGTCACTTCCTCAATTGTCGAAGATTACTACAAATGCCAAACTACTATTGAGCGATCGATGACATTTCACATTCCGTTGTTTCCTTCTATGAGTGTAAGAGTACAAATAGGAACAACGAGGTGAGGGGTGTAGTCAGACTGACTAAGGGAAACTGAGGCAAAAATAAAAAAAGAAAATGTCTTGTGCCCGTGGCAACGGTAGATTAAGTCCAACGCCTGTAAAGCATTCTTGTTGGCTGTTTCCCGAGCACGTTTGTGGACACAGTCATTGAAGAGTTGTATGGAAAGATGGTGGTGGGCAAGAGTGGGTGAAAAAGCAAGGCAAAAAGTACGTGACGAATTAAAGTAGCACGTTCGTGAGCAATGGGAATAGCTATTGTTATATGCACTACTTTTTGTATTGTTCATTCGTGAATTATAGTCGAGTCCTTATTTCTTTCTTTTCCACTATTGATACATTTACATATGGGTGCGTGAATATCACACTTGGCCAAAATTTACAGAACTGAATTCATATGTCCTTGTTGAGTATACCCTGAGTGAGAACAAATTACTCTTCATAAAGTACAAATGTGATTTAGATTTATGAGTTGTGCGACAGGATGTATTTTCTTCAAATAATTCATATTGATAAATAAAAAAAATATTATTATCATTCGATTCGTTAAATATTATTAATTGTTGCAATTATTGGCAGTAAAAAAGAAATATATTTGAGCTTTTATGACATTTATCGACATATCATCGTTACAAATCTGAGAATATTTCAATTTAACGGTCACTGTATCAAGCTCTATAATCATTACGACTGCATTCATAAATCTATATATCTATATCTATATACATATATATATATTTCCGTCATGTTGTGCACGCAAATTCTGAGTACACGACGCTTTTGAGCCTGGTAACGGTTGCTTTAACTGCCACAGTATGATTATATATATATATATATATATGCATCGTGCATAGCACGAAGTCATATAAAACGACATTCCATTAGCCGAAATGAGTGGCACAAAAATAGGAAAGTGGGGCGAAACGTAAAGGAGAAGACGAAAAAAAATAATAAAAAATGAATTGAAGACGCTTGAAAAGACTTAATGTAGAGAGAGAGAAAAAGTAAGTAGCAAAGGAGGTCCATTATAAAAATGTAATAGGATGTACGATGTAATTGAGAGGAAGTTTATTAGTGACAGGTGGCCGTGATGTTCGTCGTTGGACCTCGTTTGCACTCAGATGCACTCTACCATCCTTCCACATCATCTAAAAATCGTATGATCCTTTTGAATTTATACTTTGACGTTGTGGCAATTCATGTGGGAAAACGAATGGAGTGCAATGAGCTTTACTTCAGTATCCAATACTCACTTACGTTAATGAACGCAGCCCTTTAATGGTAATTGAAAGGTGTTTGCATGTTTACATGATAAAAATCAGATGTTGAAGAATTTCTATATCATTTTTTTGATGAAAAGCAAAAAAAAAATCAAAATTATTTCCGTAATTCACACAAAAGACACTTGAGATTTCCGTTGAGAGATGAGCGCGCATGAGTTAACGAGGAATCCGTTATATACCTTATGACTGTGTGACACAGTCGTGTGCGATCATTAATATTGCGCAATGTCTCTAGATTGCAATAGAATCGAGGAATAGAGAGTATGACAGAGATATTGGTCTCGTGTTGGCCTGGAAAACAGATAGGTTCATGTTGATGTTCTCAGAGCTTCAGATACAATATATACATACATATGTTGAGCATAAAATGTAAGTGAAGCGTTATACATTACACAACGATAAATCGCTGTGGTGAAAATGAGGTAAGGAAGAAGTAATTGAAAAAATCAAAATGGGGAAAAAAAAAAAATTAAAACAGTACACAAATATAAAATAAACGTTGTGAGAGTGTGATATAGGTGGAAAAGTTGGAGATTATTGATGCAGGAAAATTTTGTGGTGGAGAGTTGTATGATGCACACTCCTCTACTTATATCTATATGTTTTCATTTCCGAGCAGTTTTCTTTGAATTTACACGTGAGCGCTTTAGCCGCAGTGGTGCGCTCATGAAATTCCAGAAATATTGTAGATATGAAAATGGTATTTTTTTTACTTTTTTTTCGTTATCTTTTATATTCTAAAACGAGTTGAAAATATCATATCATTGTGATGGTTATAGCAATTTAGGATTGGTTTTATGAATTTCTCTCGTGATAGTATATAAATATAACGATTAATCTCCAAGTATAAACGTGACTAAAGATCTTTTTGATGTTTTAATTGCCAATCCACTCGCTTTTATATTCATGTTGACTTTTTTCTTCTTTATCTCATTGTCTGTATCTTGGCACAAACACTTTTACAATTTTGTTTTACGATATTCGGCCCACTCCTCTAAACGCCAATAAGACACAGGATGTCTTTGTGTCTCCTGTATAACATATATGTGTCTACTCTCAACAAATTGCTTTAAGAGTACAAGGATGGTGGATCCTTCACTTGCTCAAGTGTATCTGAGATTGACAGATAAAAGTACACTTCCACCACCCTCTTCTCTAATTCAACATTCAGTCATCGAAATTGTAATTTTAATCTTTTTTTTTTTTTTTTTGGCATTCGCATTTTTAATTAACTTTTCCATTTTTTTTTCTTAGCGCCGGCGAGAGCTTAGGAAGCAGTGAAATAGGATCACGTTGCAGTTTGACGGTGGGCCAAGATGAAGTGAGTCCACTAACATCATGGCGACATCGACGCAGAGCATCAACATACAATGAGGCATATTTTGAACGTGTGGAGACAAATTCACCAAAGGCACGTAAACGTGCGTTCAGCTTTCATGAGTCTATAATGGCACGTTCGTTATCTCGAAATATTTCGACAATGGAAGAACCACGAAATACCCAAAAAACTGATGAGACAAAGAACGATATATCACTTCCACCGCCATGCACATGCCCCTACTTTGGTGAATCGTCAAAACAATCACCATCACAAAATTCCACTGGTGTTGTGATAATTTCCAGCGATAGTCTCAAGCCAATTGGGAAAAATTTGAACATTGGCTCGTCATTGGGAAAAAATACAAAGGGCGAATCAACAAAAATTCACGAGGGTTCAAGCTCAGTTGTCACTTGGAGAGGTAACAGAAGAGGCTCCAGTATTGGTGAGTGAAAATGTGTCTTGGTAATAAATATAGAGTGGCACTTGAGAGAGAATTGACTTTGTCTCCTTTCTGACTGTCATCTTCCACACTACTATTTATTTATCTGTTTATTTGATTATTTATTTTTATTCTCATTACTTTTTGTTTTTTTTTTCTGCAGGTATGACGAGAACTTTGTTGGCGCCATCCTGTCCCACGCCACTTCGTCGTGCAGTGACAATGAAAGCGCACAATGGCGCTGCAACACTTTCATCGAAAAGCAATTCATCATCATCATGTTTATTTAAATATTCCGGTGGTCAAGTGCGAACTCATCATTCACGTAACAGTAGCGTAATATCAAGGAATAGTTCAGGACGTGGTCAGGTAATTCGTTTAGAGCAAAAAGCCACCAAAGTCCTTGGCGTTGTTTTTTTCACATTTGTCATTCTTTGGGCGCCATTTTTTGTATTAAATTTAGTTCCAGCTGTTTGTCCTGATTGTGAAAAGCGTATTGATAGAAAAATTTATGATCTTGTTACATGGTTGGGTTATTCAAGTTCAATGGTAAATCCTATTTTCTACACAATATTCAATAAAGTTTTCAGGCAAGCATTCAAAAGAGTGCTCATGTGTCGTTATAAAAAACCAAAATGGCGTCCGACGAGGTAGGCAATGGCCAGGCGACCCGAGGTCGTTGTCACGAAAGTGTGACGACTCGTATGTGTTGCCTGAGATGTGAATAAAAAGATAGCAAAATTGTGAGAAAATGGGGGAGAAAGAAGGTGAGGAGAAAAAAATTGCATTTCTTTCTACTTTACTTTACGTCATCGTAGAGTGTGAGGCCAAGTGTAAAAACAAGTTGGTGATATGTCTCTCACTGACAAACCTCCCCGTTCACAAAGTTTCGTATTACCTTTAGGGGCGGATACCAGTTGGCTATCAAACCACCGTTATATTTACATATAAGAGTGATGGTTTGTGTAAAATGTGACGGTAAAAAGAAACTTACTCTACATCTTCTATAGCAATTTTATTTTTATGTTAGTTGTGTTGATAAAAATGTGAAATTAACGTTTTTAAGTTTGAAAGAATTGAAGCAACTGTGTGTATATATACATATGCAACACGGGTTTTGTGACTTTTATGATTTGTACCTATATTGCGAGTTTAATGGTGAATCTTTAGTAATTTTTCATTCATGAAAGAATGAATAATTCATGAATAGTTGTGAGAAAAATTATATGAAACATATATGTATACATGATGAGCTTGATAAAGTAATGGAGAATAAGAAGCGCTGAACAATCTCATTAGAAATATAAGAAATTAGACCGTGCATATAGATGACAAAGTAATAAAAGAAATAAATTCATTTTCAAATAGTACAATAATTAAATGCCATGGTAAATTGCATTTTGTTGTAAGACAGAAATATAAATCAATAAATATTAAATATATAACGAAAGAAAAATGAGTATTGTGAAAAAAAATTCCATTAGTATTTATGGTTGTAGTGAGGAAAAACAAACCCATTACTACTGAAGTGATATATTATTTGTTTTCTTAAATATTACGATATCAAACATTGTGTATTCATATTGATGAAAAGTGAAATAACACAATGATTTTACTTAGTTCTATGGATTGAGTTTTAATACGCCTCAACTGCTGGTGAACGCTCAACGTTGTATTTTGTTGTCATTGATAGTTGAAAAAATTAATAAAAAACAAAAACAAATTGATTTGGTAGGATTTATAAACTTGTAAGTCATTTCGTCACGATTTAAGATGGTGCTAGCTGAATTTAAAGCATAGAGAAATTCTATATGAATAAATTAATTAATTGCCCAAATGAATTACATGTTGAAGATAAATAAGCGCTTATCATAAATGTATGATGAGTATTTCAATTTGTATATTGGATAAATAACAGGAAAATAGAATTATGTCACGTCAAACATTTAGATTCCACTTGATATTTACATTAAATATTGTCATCAATTATTATGTATCGATGGGTTAATTAATAAAATTCATCGATGTGAAAAGTAAAATAAAATTTAAATAAACGGAGCTTAAAAGGCTTTTACGAATTACTGATAAATAAATAGATGAACAAAAAATAAAAACTGCAAAAAGGTGATCTCACAATTTTTCAACAGTCATTAAAACACGCGACACTTAATGCTGTATCCAATCAAATATTATGTATAAATAGAAACGTTTTAGCTTCTAATTAATGGAAAGTGTTCATTAAACCTGTGTAACTTTCTTTACGGACAACTGCAATTCCAAAATATAACAAAACAAAAAAAATTTTTTTATGAGCCTTAAAATTTCAAAACAGTTATCTCATATCTTTCCCCTCGAATCAACATCTATATGAAATCGTATAGCCATTTCATTTTCTTGAGTATTTTGTATAGTTCTTCGTTCTGAAATATAGGGAGGATAAAAGGACATGAAAATGCAGACAAAAAGTGTAGATAGCCGAGCATAAATAAAAATGACAGTATCACAGCTTTGAGTTTTACCTAGTGGAAGTAGAAGATAATTTTACGTGCAGTCAGTCTGCCCACAAAATAAAATACAAAACGGTAGAAAAACTATATGTGAATGCATACATCACAAAAAATTTCTTTCACAGCGGGGAAAAAAAAACGAAAAATATAAATTAGGGTGGATAACAAGAAATAAAAACATCATTAACAGTTTATGAGAGACAGGGGGGTAAAATATTGTGGAAGAATATGGGGGCCAGTACACTTAAAACGTAGGACTATACATTACATTATTACATTGCTGTAAGAGATGCCAGAATTATTTAATCAACATTTTTCATACTGGGATAATAAAAAAAAATGGCTACAAAATAGATATCTCTATTCTTTTCTACGAATTCGTTAACCCGTTCTGGTAATGCATTAGATATATATATATATATATATATATATATATTATAACTGAGCATTAATTTCCTTTGGAAAGACGACCACTGGAAGATTTACGTGATGTGGTAATTATCCCTAGCTCTTGCCTAAAGCAATTCTCATTCTGGCGACATCATGCAGCAGTGAGTAACCATATTGGTTGATGTCACCTGTTGTTTGTATATATAAACATTGTATGTCATGAGAATGAAATTGTGTCAACGCATATATACTAGTGATATGCAAATACATTGTAACATAAATGCATTTACGACATTAAAGTAAAATGTGTACAGCATATATAAATAAACATAAACTCTGTGAACATAAACTAACAGCTGTTTTGAATTGATTCAGTCAATAATCGTATTATTGCAATAGCATGATCTCTATCATATATATATATATATATATAGTTGTTCAAAGAACTCACTTCATGGAAAAGAGCATGAAAGAAAAAGTAGAAAAAAAAAAATAGATTAAAGGATTTCTTTCAAACATACTTTGTCAAGAAAAATCTCCCGTTCGAAATACAGTTGACGGATTATCGATAGCTACCAGAAAGAAGAGTAAGTAAAATGAGAGATAAGCGAATGACGATTAAAAAGTAGAAAAAAAAATTGAAGAAGAGATAGAGAGGAAAAGGGAGGGAAGGAAATCAATTTCGACGTCTTATCGTTCACATTTCCACTTTAATCTTCACGTTTACCCGCCAATAGCACACCCATTTCTAAAAGGATAAGAATGGTAAGCCGAATCCATATAGATACACTTATATATCTACATACATATATATGTATATAATCTATAAATACTACTTTTAAAATTGTATATATCATTATTTTTCGAGATATATCTCTAAATAATACCAATTTAGAGGATAAAACAGAATTGTCGAAATATTTTCAATTGATAAAATAGTTTATAATATGAAATATATTTTGATGATGCAGCAATTTGGAGAAATTGGATTCATTGATCGAGTGTGATTATAGGGTTGGCAATTTCCCTATGCAACCAGTGTCTCCCAGCTATAGGTCTCTATCGTATACCAAGGTATCTACTTCTCGTCAATGGATACAGTGGTGTGAGAATGGAATACATATATCCACAGCAAGTGCTGATAGATGATGTACCTATTGGTCCAGTGGGATAAACTTGGTAGATCGCAACTAGCGGTGAATTTGAGATAACCAGCTTGGAGATGTCGTTCGATATCGAATATACATTATGTATGAATGCATATATGCATTTGCTATTGGATAGAGTAGTTGTGAACAGGTGCCACATTGCATCGAAATATCTTTTCAATATATTTTCGTACATACATATATGTCTATGAATCATTTGTTTTACCTACATTCAACCATTCGTCATGCTTGAACATAAAAGTCCAAGAGTTTTCATGAAAAGTACACTTTTCTCCACATGATTTATTACATTCTATATGTATGGCAACACGAATATGATATTGTAAACGAATAAAAAAAATATGGAGAAAAATTTCATGAAAGTCAGATGGTAGAAGAAAAATGAATGAGAAAAAAAAACAAAAAAAAAAACAGAGAGTCGCAGTTGGCAGATACAAAGAAATAAACTAGTTTAAATTGGTGGGTGGCGATGGAGATGAAATAAGAGAAAAATTACTGTGAAAAACAAATGGTTGGACAGGCTGGACTGCAATACCATTTCTCGGTTGCATTTGTCTTCAATTACAGATGAAAAATGCAATTAATGCTCCTGACTATATATATATGAAGAGTTTTTGTAGATATATATATGTATAGATAATTGAGAGGAATTGAAAGAGGAAAACCGACGCGGTAGGTGAAAGCACTTGGATCCAAAGTAGAACAATGAAACTTGTGCTATATATATATTATGATATAGAGGCAAACTGATAAAATCGATTAATAAAGACAAAGTTTTTGACGACTACTTGGATGTCAATATCATGAGCAGAAATGTGACTTGGCATGAGGACACAAATTAAAAATAAATATAGACATGCGTTGTACTTTTGCGTTTATAAAATTTAAATTAAATTTTTTTATTGTGAAATATTAATATTTTCAACATCATCTACTTTGACATTTTGAATTAAGCGATAAATAGATGATAAAATTTATCAACATACATCGTGAGCGTTTCGTGTGATATCAGAAAAAGTGTGTGTGTAAAAGTAACTTTCTTTTTCTCATTTTTATGACGTCTATCTGCATTAAGATATTATTCCAACAGTGCAAAAAAGAAGAAGTAAAACACGTCCGCATTTAAAATGTGCCAACGATAAAAAAAGAAACGTAATATAGCAATGAGTACGAAAGTGAAGAAGAAAAAAAAAATACGACAAAATTACAAGAGAATGCAAAACGTGGTTTATTGCATTTACTCACTTTAACATTAACTGAACAAAATGAAAATTATTAATGGAGATAAATTTTAGTGAAAGTCGAATTAT
>CAJUYH010005457.1:0-23225 GCA_910591685.1 Galerucella tenella | reverse complement strand
TTTTTTTTTTTTTTTCATTTTTCATTTTGGATCGTTTTGATTGAGTTAATAGGTCACAAAAACATTCAAATCGCCCCTATTATTATCATATTCTTTGATTCTATTGATTAATTGTCTGCCACAGAGGAATCATCCGGGGTCAAATCAAGGACACAAGGACAAAAATGGAGAGCCGATTACACATAGCGAGCCCCTCCCGTTCAAACTCGTCCAATTGTGTTTTATTATTATTTTTTTTTTCAACTTTCCGTAACAATAAAAAATGTAGAAAACCAACGAAAAATCAGGAGAGGAATAACGTGCAAACAAATATGGGCTATAAAAATGTATATCTTCTGGTGAATGCGCCAACTCCCATGTAGCTTGAAAGGTCAGGGAATATATAAGAAAAAAAGTTTGTTATTTGCTGTTCGTATAAAAGTAGAGATTGGTTGCAAGTGGCAAGTAGCATCGCTATGACGTTCGAAGTCTCACCTACAATCACGCACGCGTACATGCTTATCTAATGGTTGCCTAGATGTTAGTATATCTGTGCGCAAGATACAGGCAGGGGTTGAAATTCAAAGGGAGGGGCTGCTCGAAAAATGGCTGTCACGCACGGAACAGAAAGCTCGAAAGAGGGCGAGTGACGCTTTCGATCTCCTCTCTTCTTCCACATCTACACACTGACCAATTGACATTGTTTCACAACATTGGAACGGCGTTTAGTCAATCGATAGTTATTATGCTGAGGAAACTGAAGAGTAATTCGCATGGAGTTTTTAAACCACCCCCGGCTGCTCTAGCTCCAATCAACCCTGTTAAAAGGTAATGTGAGCTTTTTACGTGACTGACTTTCATTTGCACTGTAATGAATGAACAATAATAATGAATTAATATTCAATATTTAATATAATATTCAATTTGATGCCCTGTCGTAGAGTATGTGTATGTGTTTGCGTTTTCGTTGTTTCTGTGTTTGAGATCAATGATATTTTTTTTTTGCTATTTTAAACGTCGCCAGTGTACGTCACGATATGGAGTTTGCGAATAGTTTCAAAACATTCATCTTACTTCCGTGTTTCATATGATATTGAAATGTTGTCATTATACACTCGTGTTGTTTGTTCAATGTACACTTGTAACTCACTTTCAAATGTCATTAATTAAATTAATGATACATAGCAGTGAAATATGAAAAATGTAGAATATACTTTATATAAATATGATTTTTTTTTTCTCATAATATATTTTTTTTCTGGTGTAGATTGAAGTGTCGTCAAAATGATGTAGTACAAGAAGACTAAAATAGCGTTGGGGAAGTTGAGGAGACTGAGAAGATGCGTGGTGACTTGCTCACACTGGTTTTGTTTCTCTTATCGGGAATAAACTTTCTGAATTTACCAATATTTTGCATGGCAAATGCCAACAAAACTGGAAGAGCCACACAGAGCAGATTAAGAACGTTACAATCACCATGGCGTTTAGTGATATGCCTATCGCATTCTCAGTCTCCATCCAGGATGGATGTGCAACGTGCATGGGAGCAGGCAAGACTGGAATCTGCCCAAAGCGAATTGGAGGTGTCTTATGTCGAAGGACGTATGGCACCAATGACCGATTCATTGTCGTATCCCTTGGCGCTTATCAATAAATTTTGCACGGATATTGAAAATGGAAAAACAATATTAAGTTTAGTGATTGGCGGTGGTCCAGCTGCACGTTTTCTCATGACAGCCACAGCTTCAATGAATTTACCATCGCTCTGGTTACCAATGACCCATCGAGACTTTCTCAGACAGGTTTGAAACGCAATATTACAAAGAAATTTTATATATCCACTTCAACTTATATTATATGAAAGAACAATATTTTCAGGGTAAACGCGGACGTTTCGAGGCGCGTTTGGGTTCGGGTTCTGAAGAGGCCGGTGCAGCTGCTGCAGCTTTAATGCATAAAGCCAATTGGCATGCATTTACCCTTCTCATTGATACCACATTACTTCCACGGCATCATTTATTATCACGTAACCATCATACGTTATTGCCGCGCGTAATTATTTATCTACCGGCCATCGATAAAAGCCTCAAGTTAAGACTACGAATGATTTCGGAGGAGGGTGGAAGCGGCGGTGTTATTGTAATGGCATGTGATTTGAATAATGCGCGAAAAATTTTATCAGTTGCGGGAAAATATCATATGTTAAATGGACGATTTCTGTGGCTATGGTTGGATTTAAAAGCGGAATTGCGACCGAATGAACCGAGTTTAATGAGTTCTCATGTCATATATAATTCTTTAACATCATCTACGAGACAGGAGAAAACACCGACAATTGTTGAAAATATTGTGAGACACGTATCATCTGGTAATCTTGTTCTCGATGATGAAGCACATCCACACGCACTGTCCAATTTGGCGAATGACATTCATCAATTACAGGAATATCGTTGGCAACATGAGAAACCGATAAGAAAAAGAGAAGATAAATCATTTACTTTTGATGATGATGAGGAGGCGCGACCGAGCGATAAAACCCTCAATTCCAAGACATTTATGCCAGTTGGAATGCTTGCCCTAAGGCCATCGAGCATAAAAATATCTGGCGGCGATGCTATACTTACACGAATGTTAAGAGAGACATCACAAGCACTGGATAATACTTTTCTTGAATACAAATCATCCTTAAATCGCTTGAGGGAGGCACAGATAAAAGACCACTTCATTCCCTCGTGTTTTTTCACATCAGACAAAAACACAACGATGCTAGAGATAAAAGAGAATATATCCCGAAGCTTGACGATTAAGTTGAGAGAATCGATGCGTCAAATATCACACGACAAAGCAGAATTTCAACTGTTAAATCTGCAAGCTGTGCAATTCCCTGGAAACAAAACGCAATTAAGGTAAAAATCCGTGGATGCTTTTATCCAAACCGTTTCAAAGTTTAATATCAATTTTGGATTTTGTTATTATTATTTATGATTATACAGGTGGACTAAAGTTGGCACGATCAGAGGTGGCAAGGACGTGCGATTGGACACAATTATGTGGCCAGGTGGTGGAATTGTTCCAGCATATTTGGAGCAAGGTGGTGAGAAAATCGGCATGCCAGAATATCGAATAGTCACTGCGTTAGCACCACCATTTGTTATGATTACAAGCCTTCATGAAGGATTGTGCTTAAGAGGATTAGTTTGTCGACATGATGATACCATCAAATGCTGTTACGGTTTGACAATTGATCTTTTGTCATTGATTGCACGTGAATTGAGCTTTCGTTTTAATCTTTATGTGGCACACGATGGTTTATTTGGTAAGAGAAATGGCCTAAATGGCACGTGGAATGGTGTCGTTGGCGAATTACTTCACGGTCGTGCACAATTAGCATTCGCAGCCCTGAGCGTATCTTCTCGACGGGCTGAGGTTATTGACTTCTCAACACCATATTTTTTTAGTGGTGTGAGTTTTTTGGCAGCCCCAAAAACCAATTCCGAAATATCACTATTTGCATTTCTGTTGCCATTCAGTGCGGAATTATGGATTGCAATATTTACATCATTAAATATAACAGCGATGGCAGTGGCGGTGTATGAATGGTTCAGTCCATTTGGATTAAATCCATGGGGTCGACAGCGAAGCAAAAATTTCTCAATAGCATCAGCATTGTGGGTAATGTGGGGATTACTATGTGGCCATCTTGTTGCATTCAAAGCGCCAAAATCATGGCCTAATAAAGTTCTTATAAATGTTTGGGGTGGCTTTTCCGTAATCTTTGTGGCGTCTTATACCGCAAATATTGCCGCTCTTATCGCAGGACTATTATTTCATTCGGGTGGGAGTGACCATCACGACCGTAGTGTAAGTATCATTCATTTTCATTGGGTTATCCCCCATGTCAGATATATTAATTGTATTAATGGCACTTTCATTCATATTATATGACGTGAAAATATGTCGAAACAGTTGCTGTCACAAAAGGTTGGCGCACCGCGAGCATCGGCCGCTGAATACTATGTCCAACGTGCTAATAAACAATTATGGTCACATATGTCACGCTTTTCATTATCTGACGTTGCTGAGGGTGTTGAAAGATTGCGTAATGGCAGTCTCGATATATTGATAGCGGATACCCCAATATTGGATTATTATCGGGCGACTGATGATGGCTGTCGTCTGAAGAAAATTGGCGATACCATCAATGAGGACACTTATGCGGTGGCTTTGACCAAAGGACACCCTCTTAAAGAGAGTATTTCTAAGGTTATTGCCAACTACACTAGCAACGGGATGTTGGACATTTTACAAGAGAAATGGTGTGGAAGATATTACCTAAGCGTTCGATATTACCTGAAATAACAATTTGAAAGAAAAAAAAAAAAACAATATTTACTTTCATCCGGATAATGGAAATACTTTTTCATTATTATTTCTTTTTTTTTTTTCGTGTAATTTTAGGTACGGCGGTTTGCCGTGCATTCGAGGTCACGAAGGAAGAGATGCAAATTTGGACTCGGAAACTGGCGGACAACCACGACCGCTCGGCGTTGCATCGGTTGCCGGTGTTTTTTGTTTATTGGGTCTGGGAGTTGTTTTAGGTACAATAATATTGGCAGGCGAACATCTCTTTTATAAATATACTCTGCCACGATTGCGACATCGACCAAAAACTTCAATTTGGCGCAGTCGCAACGTCATGTTCTTCTCACAAAAATTGTATAGATTTATCAATTGTGTGGAACTTGTGTCGCCTCATCATGCCGCAAGGGAATTGGTGCATACTGTCAAACAAGGACATATAACATCATTATTCCAGAAGAGTGTTAAAAGGGTTTGTATATTGTATTAATGGAACAGTTTGCCATACCGTATCACCTGCAAGGATTCACTGTTTCAGAAGGAACACGAGCAACGTCGACGACGCAAAAGTAAGGCACAATTTTTCGAAATGATACAAGAAATACGCAGGTGAGTTATTTTTTCCCATCATTTATCTGTGTGCCCACTTAGTTTTGTGATTGTTTACGGACAATAGTAATAACTCATTAAGTCCCCGCAGAGCTCAGCAAGAAGTTAAAGAGGATGCGTGCGCCAAGGAATTGGAAGCGAGCCGTGCTGCAAAGAAGGATGATAAAAATACAAAGGGACGTGAACGAAGTCGTAGTAAGAGTCCGTTAATGCCACACAGTCCAAGGAGATCGGAAAAATGTCGGAGTTCAACGAATTTATCAAGTTCACGACTGGGATTGTCGCCGATGAATTTGGATACGTCAATGAAGCCACGTGAATTTACATTGAGCAGTACAAATCTTCGTGCACGAAGCCCACTAGAAACGGTTGGTCGTAGATTGAGCCATGGCAACGATGGATCACCACCGCCACCGCGACTCAATACCGCGAATTTTGGAGGTAGTGCAACTTTAAGACCATCAGCGCCAGTTAAATCGGACTCTGTGAGCGGTGGTGTACCTACACCCAAATATTCACGTAGTCCAGCTAAACGAGGTCAGTCATTTCCAGCATTTGCAACCATAAGGGCGCCACCACCACCGCCAACTACTGCACATCCATCGAGTCATTATGTAGTTACAAAAAGCCCACTCTTGTCACCAAACATCGAGCTCACTGCCGCAATTGGTCGCAAGCTATCACGTGAATGGGGTTCCGGGGCAATCGACCTGAGCAGATCTTCAGAGGCAATCGGATCTTTCTCTACTCATACGCCTCATCAAGAGAGCACATTTACCATTGAGAGAGTGCCAACGAATAAAAAAGGCCAAGAGGAGATTTCAATTTCAACGAAAAAACCCGTTAGGCGCGCGCGTAGTCATGAAAATCGTGATTCAAGTAGTAAATCGATTGATGATACGCCATCGCCGCGTTTGACGGCACAACCCTCAGTAGGAGGCAAATCTGTCAGTGAGCGTACAAAAAAACAACTTGAATCTGAGCTGAAAGCAATATTAACAGCTAGAGCACATCATCGTGATTTACATCCGCCTTGATAGGTGAATGTTGATACTTAATGGTGGCTTCATTGAAAAGCGACGAGATCCTAGGTATCGGTGCCTCTGAGGGGCTTTAATCGATTTAAGCAATATGAGATTTATAGGTCAATTTGTAGACATCATGTGGCAATTTAAAGAAACAAAAAATATATAAATACATATACATACGTCGAACTTACATCAAGTCCATCCCAGAATTGCGTATGAAAAAAAAAAAAAAAAAAAAAAAACATTAATTAAATAAATAAAAACGGAATTCTAACTTTAACGATGACGTAGCCAGCCTTGATCACAGAGCAAAAACAAAAATAAATAAAAAAACTAAAGAGGCTCGAATATGTGAATCAGTCCTCTAATTCGTTGATATGTTGTTACGTACATTAATAATATAGGATCTATTATTGAAGAAAAATTAAAAAAAAGTGCTATAAACTTTTTTTTTTTTTTTTTTTTTTTTTCGGTAGAATGTGTCTTAAAACATATGACGTAGAACATATGCGAATATTCAAGATATTTTCTTGTTGGCGTTTTAAACTCTACCATAACTGTTGGCCCGGTCGAGTCTCCTCATAAATTGTACAAAAAAGGACATAGAGAGAATATACAAAAACTCGCTTCAACATTACATCACATATTTTATTCGTACAATGTGCCAAAATGATTTTATTATATTTTAGAAATATGAAGTAGAAGTGTAGCGAATATCATTAGAGTTTATGGGTTGACTTTGTGTGTATCGTGTATATGGTTTTAAATTGGTGCTACTTATTGGAAAAAAAAAAAAATAATAATAATATCATATTTTAACATGATCAATCGATTTTATGAAAGTTTAGGTCCACGCGTGATTTCAATTCAATTGGGCCGCACACTGCCATCATTCATTAACAAAAGGATATAATTAACAAAAAGGGACTCGCGCCGTTAACAGCGTAGAATGACCATTCGTTTTCGTTCAGAGAAATAAATAAAATAATTGAAAACTAAGTGTATTTATTCTGAAATTTTTATTGAGGACATATTGTATAGAAACGATATCTCAATAATAAAAACACCGTAAATGTATTACGTATGACTGGTAAGATTTAATTAATTGGGGAAAATTCCTTCGAGAACGGGTCAAATAAATATGGAATATATGAAATTGTAAAGTAAAATAGAAAAACACCGACCATAGCACAACGCGACATTATCACTCACTATAGATAATATAATGAAATTGAATGGCCAAAGTTGAAAATAAATACATAAATAAAATGTATTGTCAAATGTACGATGATGGAAGTGCAATTTTGAATATTAAAAAGAGTAAATTGACTAATTAAAACGAGTTATTGATAATAGACTGAAGATGACTCATGAAGTACGCTTCTGCCAAAACACATTAGACTGAATGATTGAATTACGTTGAAATTATATAGGAATTGTGCACGATAAATATTGCTGGAATTGAATGAATAATGATGTTAATAGATGAACAATTAATTACTGTCCTCTTCCAATTGCAATTTCTTCTCTACGATTGCGATAGTATAGTTGTGATTAAAATTCTCATTTAATCCTAAGAAAAAAAAAAATAAAAAAATATTTACCTTTAGACTATTTAGAGACACTGTATGTATGGGACTAAATATCTATATTATTAATTTGAAATAATTCATAAGTGAGGCCTTAGCAGTAGTCGTATCCGCCCAATTTTAATTAGAGTATTTATTGTTACACGATAATTCACTGTCATAGTCATTATTATATACGGAGTTGTAGATATTTTATTTCATAGTTTATTGTTAGAAATTCTATTAATATATATTTACTATTAAATTAATGAAAGTCTTAGGTGAAATAGGTTTTTTTTCGTGTGCATAATTTAATATAATTCAATCACATAGTTTAAAATATTGTCAATAGTTACACAGTGTGTCGGAAAAGTGCTATGTAAACAACTGCTTTGTATTCTATTTGGTTTTCCTAAATAGTGTCGCGTAGTCTTCAACACCCATTGACAATTTTTTATTGCACTGCAGCGATCCAATATTAATTTTATTCCAAGTTTAAATCTCTATCAAATTTTATCTGACGTCTACGTTTTATCTGTAACGAAAAAACAAAAATATAAATCCTTTCAATCACTCGTGCTTAGAGCACATAAATAATAATAAACTCTCATCGTGGTCTGTGAACTCTTATAAATTCAATGACAAATGATACAACATCTGTGAATATGAAAATGAAAAAAAAAATAAAAAAAAATAGCAATTATATTCTGCACAAAATTATTGGTGGCAGATTTTAATAGGAATTATTCTAAAGGGAAAAAAAGTTAAAAACAAACGAAAAATAAGTGTAATTTAAACATCTGTCACGTACCTAGTATGTATAAAAACAAAAAGAAGGAGAAATTTATTATGGAAAAAAAAATAAAAATACATCTTATAGTAAAAATGAAAACAATGAAATAGAAAAATCGATATTGCAATATATAATAATAATTGACGAGTGATCAAAATACAAATTTATATAGGGGGCCAGTCTAGCGTCACCCAAGCCTAAAGAATCAAAGATAGACTTATTCAAATGAAATAAAAAAGGAAAAAAAGAAAACAAATAATGAAAAAAATCGATTAATTAATTAAATTAAACTTTTAGATTTAATTTTGGGGATAGGAGTGATCAATCTGTGATTTGATCAGGTGGCTGTTTCACATTTCCTGAATAGAAAATTAACCAAGTGAAAAACTATCCAATCATTATAACAAAAAACTATGCATTTTATCGTCTTCTGTGACAACTCTCATAAATTTGTAAATATAGCATTGTATACTGACATGCCCAAATATTCGTAGAGGATCTGAAGTATATCGTGGAGCACCATCGTTGCTCTCAATCAAAGATCGATGGCCCAGGTATAATCTCTTTTGTGCGCCAACAAGAGTTTGTAAAGTTGATGAGAGACGTGACACAGAAAGATAAGATAGAGAAATAAAATCGGTGTGAGAAAGAGCAATCAATAAATGATATGGCATATGTGACAACCATTAAATAATTATTCGATTGTCATTTCACTGAAGGTATGGCAGAAAAAATAGTAATTTTACTTTTAAATTCACAATTGGAATAAAACAAGTGACAAAAACATAATTCAAACAATTTGAGACGGCCTATTGGATTAATTTGAATGTTGTATTATATATAAAAAATAAATTCGCCTGTAAAATGTTACTGCATTTTATTGCGCGGAATTTTATCGAATCAGCTCTAAAAATTCCCCAATATTTTCACGTCGTCTTATGTATTTCATATAAGAAACAATTGACAAAAATGTAATGTAAAAAGGAAACGAAAATATAAAAATCGCCGGATCATAAATGGCAATAAAATGTTAATTCTACTTTCTACGAAACACTGCCACTATTCGATCTAGTTGTTTTTGCTTTCGAATACCTTCCAGTTACATTTTGAACGTACAACACATACATTCACATGCACAAACACACATACATGCACACCAATTGTTAAAAAGAACACAAAAATAAAAAATAATTAAAGTAATAAATAATTAAACAAATATATAAAGTGGCATTGCAAAATGCTAAAAAAAAAAAACTTACGTGCCAGATTTTACGAAAGCATTTTTAACTAATATAATTGTATTCGTAAGTAATAAATTAATAAAACTAATCGTACATAGATTTCATTTTTTAAATATATACGTGCACACGAGGGAATGAATTTTTTAGCTGAAAATCAATTTTATGTGTAATATAAATAATATGTCACTGGTGCTTCCAGATGATTCCGAGAAAACCAAATAACGACAATGATTAGTCGCGAAAAACCAAAAAGACAAATGAGAAATAAACTCTACATATAAATATTTAATTTGCTGTCAAATCAATTGATTTTACATTTTTATATTTAATTTCGCATTTGTAAATGTTTCATTTATATTTTCTTATCACTAAATACTGCGATATGTGAATCGAGCAATCCAGAGATTGGCATATGAATGACAGATTAAATAGATCAAAAACAAAAACAAATTATTAATTAATTAATAAATCAAAACATCAAAAATGATTTTGAATGTCTTTAATGAGATATAAAATATTGAAGCCACCGAGATCCCGCTGCCATACATAGAGTAACTTGTTGGCGTACGGTATTATGAAATAGGTTCCTTGAAACCTACCTCGTCTCTCTTGTTACGCCTACTGTACTACTACACTGTTATTGTTGATGAAGAAAAAAAAATTCCATATTAATAAGAAATAAATATATTGTCTCAACACCCTTTTGATTCTCATATCTTATCTGTCTAAATTTATATGTATACATGCCATACGTATTCCTCAGCTTTCGATATTCAATGAACCATACACTATCAAAAATATGTGGGGTTAAAACTGATGAAATAAAAATACAAGTGAAAAAAAATAAATTAATGAATGCCGGGAAGGGGGAGGGATAAATGAAATATATAAAGTGACATGTGGCAATGGTGATAAAAAAAAGTGGAAGTGTTCAAGGCCAACATGCCATTAACTTACTAATATATTAACAAAGTGATTGGTGTAATTATCCAAATATAATTCTTCACAACTGATTTATCAATAGACAATGATTCTATCAATTAAGAATTTTATCGTTTTATTTGTTCAGTAAAATTATTTCAATTATTATTCATATAGATAGCTGTCAGCCTGTATCAAATTGGATAATTCATGGATGTTTGTACAAGAGAAAATGTTGCGGAATTATAAAAATCACGACACGCATGACAACCATATAACATATCATCCTGGAAAAATAAAAAAATAAAAAAATAAATACTAACAACGGTGATATTTAATTTTTACACTGACGTGATGGTTTAATTGTATAATAACATCTAATTACCGAGCGTTGATTGTCTATCAAATATACATTATGAACATATTTCTACTATATTGATAAGTGATTTTTTTTGTCTACACTCTAATAAATGCGGTAGACGATTCAATCAATTCTTTTCACATATAGAAATAATTTTTCCAATATCATTAATATTATATATATTCAACAACTATGAATAACTCCTCTAACTGGCGACAAAGAAATATGCTGTCTAAGGATGACTCGTCAAAAATCACTTACTCATACTTTCTGTCTGCATAGCGGTATAAGATTAGCGGTGTTCGTAATCATTTTGTACCTATCTATATGCATTATAGTGGAAATTTTCGTAAAATATCACGATAAATATCTATCACCAAAAAAAAAAAAAAAAAAAAAAAAAATATATATATATATATATCTTAATATATTATTGTACTTGAAAGTAGTTGTTTTTAACTGAAACACAAACTCGACGTTGAAATTATGAAATGACAGGAACTGAGATCGGATTAAATAAATGGAGTGATTCATCTCCAGTTTGAAAAAAATTGCACAGTGTCACCACACATTATTGCAAATGCAAATGTGCAATTTCTACATGATAAATATATAGGTACGTAATTGAAGAAAACGATTGATATATCAGCTATAAAACAAATACACAGAGAGAGAAAAATTCAACATTCACCGTGACACGACGTAAAACAAAAAGCATTGTACGTTTTAGTGCTATGAATTCAATTTAATATAATACGTGTCTATATACACATTTGTAATGATCGTCAAATGACACAGTGAATCATTCAGTTCGTGTACGTTGTAACAATCGCGCCTCTTTTTTTTTCGTGCACTTTCACCCCACTGTCACAATTATTTATATTGTCATTCATGACG
This sequence comes from Galerucella tenella, assembly GCA_910591685.1. NCBI lineage: Eukaryota > Metazoa > Arthropoda > Insecta > Coleoptera > Chrysomelidae > Galerucella > Galerucella tenella. The sequence continues at coordinate 11,469 of CAJUYH010005457.1, read as the reverse complement.
TGACAGCGCACACTCAAATTTCATTTGAATAATAGTATGAACGGGATGAAACCCTATTTTCATCCTCTATTCTGTCAACATTCCTAATTCTATAAGTTTTTATGTGTATCTCATGTGTAACTATATTTTCATTTATTGACATTTTTATCGACGCAGTTTTATATTGATATTGACTGATAGTTCTGTATCCCCCAGGTAGGTAAATAATTATTGTATATGTGTTTTAGTTTAAAACTTGAAGAATTTTTGAAAAACATGACGATGCAAAGCATAAATTTACAAGCCCACATGTCGAAACTCAATAAACATATTGTCGTCAATGTAGTGAAGTTAATTTTTGTGTGCCTCTGTTAATGTTGTATTTATACTTATCTGAAGATATGAAGTCATAAAATATATCGTTTCAAAGTCGATTGACATCACATAGTTAATTAAGATAAAAAATAATATATGTATACAAGTATTTTGGGGCTAAACATCATCGCATCGTCACAGAACATGTAACGTATATATAATTGTGGTCCACGTAGATGTAATTATGTTGACGAGGTTATGGTCAATGGTTATCCCATTATTGCTTTTTTTCTGCAAACATCCATACGAGAGTGCTGACATAATTTATAAAAGTTTATACATAGTATACACATAGTAATACGATTTTGTTACACAGATACGTGCAAGAATTTTCTTATCTCTCATTTGTGCGATATGCTTAAACTTAACCTAAAGTTAACATATCTTAAATAATGAATGTTGATAACTGGTAATGAAAATAACAACGCATAGACCACATTTGTATACAAAAAAATATTTGTCACTACATATACACTCACTGGGACATTCTCAAATGAAAAATAATATAATACAACGATTTTGTTTTTGTTTCAGCTCCTGAGTTATTGATATCGAGCAATTTTAATGGATGGAGAAGATGATTATGTGTCAAGAAGAGATATTTCTAATAAAAATCAAAATTGTGATAGTGACGTGTGTTTCGAATTGGACAGTGCAGGCGATTGGGAAAATATCTTGAAAAGTGAAAAACACGATAATATTGATGATATGACTTTATATATGGCTAATTACATTAAAGATGCTATGAACATGATGTTTATAATGCGCAGTCATCATATGCTCACTGATATTATTCTAGAAGTGGGCTCTGAATTATTTCACGCACATAAAGTTATTTTGGCAGCAGCTAGTCCCTATTTTAAGGTTCTCACTTTATTGCAAATCAATATTCTCCAATTGCCACAGACTAAATTCCAATTTAATACATATTATTTTTGTTCAATGCAGGCAATGTTTACTGGTGGACTGAAGGAGAGTGAAATGACGAGAGTAAAGTTACAAGGCGTTTGCCCAACAGCAATGGCACGATTAATGAATTTCATGTATACCGGACACATTCAAGTGACTGAAGTTACTGTTTGTTCATTATTACCAGCAGCCACCATGTTCCAAGTAGGTTCTTTCAATATTAGGACAACAATCCCATTTAATAAATTACACAGCTAAGTTTACTGATTTCAGGTTAATAATGTTATTGAAGCGTGCTGCATTTTCCTAGAGCGGCAATTGGATCCATCAAATGCAATTGGTATCGCCAATTTCGCAGAACAACACGGCTGTAAAAATCTTCATCATAAAGCAAATCAATTTATTGTACAGCATTTTAATGGAATATGCCTTGAAGAAGAATTTTTACAATTATCAGTAATGCAACTGATAGCACTCGTGAGAAAAGATGAGCTCAATGTCCAAGAAGAGCGAGAAGTTTATAATGCCGTATTAAAATGGGTGAAGTATAATGAGGAAGCACGTGGTCCAAAAATGGAGCATATATTGCATGCGGTACGTTGCCAATATTTGACACCGAATTTTCTGCGAGATCAGATGAAAAATTGCGATGTGTTAAAAAAAGTTCCTGCGTGTCGTGAATATCTTGCACAAATATTTAAAGATCTCACGTTGCATAAAAAGCCAGTGGTGAAAGAAAGAACACCCAATACACCAAGAGTGATTTATATCGCTGGTGGATTTCTCAAACATTCTTTAGATATTCTTGAGGGTTACAATGCTGATGACAAAACCTGGAGTCAACATAGTAAATTAATTGTACCACGTTCTGGACTGGGTGGTGCATTTCTCAAAGGCATGTTTTATGCTGTTGGTGGTAGGAATAATTCACCTGGCAGTAGATATGATAGTGACTGGGTCGACAAATACAATCCAATTATTGATCAATGGCGACCATGCAGTCCAATGTCAGTACCACGAAATAGAGTTGGTGTTGCGGTAATGGATGGTTTGCTCTATGCAGTTGGTGGTAGTGCTGGTGCACAATTTCATAATAGTGTCGAGTTTTATGATCCAGAGCATGATGAGTGGACGAATATAAAGCCAATGCATGTTAAGAGACTTGGTGTTGGTGTTGCTGTCGTCAATAGGTAAAGCCCAATTGCACAATATCAAAGAGCAATTTGTTTCAAAAATATATTTTATGATATTTTCATGTGTACATTTGTTGTTTCTTTTCATTTTCAAAGGCTACTCTATGCAATTGGTGGATTTGATGGTCAGAAAAGATTAAATTGTGTCGAGTGCTATCATCCAGAGAATGATGAATGGACAATAGTATCACCAATGAAGTGTGCGCGTTCAGGTGCCGGTGTTGCAAGTCTTGGGCAATTCATATATGTTATTGGTGGATATGATGGGACACAACAATTAAATTCCGTCGAACGATATGATACTGAGCAGGACATTTGGGAAAATGTCAGTAGTGTTTCGATTGCTCGGAGTGCTTTGAGTGTGACAGTGCTGGATAATAAACTGTATGCGATGGGTAAGTGGATATTATATTGTCTACAATTACTTGGAGCAATTTGATAAATTTTTGATCAATATTGTATTCACGATGATTGATTAAAGGTGGATATGATGGCACTTCGTTTTTAAGTATTGTGGAAATTTATGACCCTGTCGAAGACGAATGGGAAAAGGGGGTATCCATGACTTCGGGAAGATCGGGACATGCCAGTGCTGTTTCCTATCATCAATGTCCAATTCACTGTGAACATTTGGATTATAATATTGAATCCGATCGTGGACCATCTTGATATGAAACAGGAATATGTACTTACAATAATCGTAGCAGAAAACGGCAGCATGACTGACAGAATCATTTATTTATTCAAATATATCAATGTGTTGCTCGAGACGTGAAATTTAGACTATTGGATAACTATTAAATGTAATTTCTATAGTAATTTTTTTTTTCAATAAGAACTATGGAATAGTAATGACTCCAATCATATTGAGTTCATTACAATAAAAAGACATTTTATATGTATAGACTTTATTTGATATCAAAACAAGAAAATTTTCATGAATTGAATTTGTGTATATAGACATGTGTAAAAGAATTATTTTGAACAAAATTGTATTATTTTTTTCAAGTTTAGTAGTAGTGAATGCAATCATTATTTCAAATAGTTTTATCAGAGACTAATACAAAAAATATATTCTAGATTGGTGATATTGTAGGTATTAATATAGTTCACAGAGTGAATGTTCAAAACGGTGGCGGGATTAGTTAGCACTTCAGAGAAACGGCGCCATGGTGCAGCGTCAAAATATACATTACAACCTCCCAGAGCTACAGGTATGTTTCTCTTTTTATCTTTCGTAAGCATATCGTACAATCTATACTGACATTGTGTATTCCTACGCCCGCGCAATTATTCAAAAATTCAGTTGAACTATAGAGTGATGGAAATGAAAATTTGTTAGGTTTAAAACGGCAGTCTATAAAAATCACGATATTAAATCAATTGGCATTCATCAAAATATACGTATAAATATTTTAATGATAAAAAAAAGTTGTTGGGCCAGGCAAATATTTAAAATGTAAAAACATTGGACTATTTTCTCACGGCGATATCGTTTGGTGCGGTTGACAAATACTCATACACGATTGGATGAATTGAAAAAATGTACAGTGAGGGGAAGCCGAGCTACCGAAGATAGTCAAAATGCATTTGTTGGTTGGGATAAATATATACAAACATATGGTGAAATGACAGTAGCAAGAAGAGCTACAGGTGTGATGAAACTCAGTATAAATATACTTATATAAGTGTAACATACTTACATAGGTGTACATATATTGTAAAACGAAATATTGTACTGGCCGCTTTTTTCTTCAACGATTATCCAAATAATTTATCGAACCAACACAACAAAATCGCCATGTGATGAAATAAATATGTTCATCGGTGAACGATGGTGAATGCTATTAATTAAATGCGTTTGTCACGAAATATTATAATAAAATTGGTAGTTGTTGCAGCTCTTTTATTTGCATTATACTGTTTTCAAGCCTCGAATGGTTTATACAAAAGTTTTACCAATAATAATCTATCTGAAAATGAAAATGTTAATACCAGTGAAAAACATTCAACCGCCGTGAATTCACTAACTAATGAAATGATTAACAAATCATTTATTCAATCACAAAAGTATGTAGCAGAGGACATTGACAATGTGAATTATTATAATGTATGGTGTATATTCACTAAAGTGACGACAAACTCACCAATGAAAAGGAAATTCCGCATCTTTACTGAATCATTATTGAAATTCACTACAGTTGACGTAGCCTTCCATGTGATAATTGATATGGATAGTCAAAAGATTGCCAATGATGTAATCAAGGGTATTAGTTTAGTGCTAAAAAAATATATGCAGGTAATAACTGGCAATTTAATTTCATAATTGGATATTAATTATTTCATTGATAATTGGTTACAGGTGAAATATTACGATGTACACGAGTTGGCATATCAATTGGAGGACATTGTGTCAGTGATGTCGCCAAAGTTCAGCAGTAAACCAGGAACATATTATTCAGATGCCTTATTTTTCTTATCATTGGGACTTCATAGAATAGCATCGACAAAGCAAAATTACGCTGTGATGTTGGATGTTGACACAAAATTTCACACCGATGTCAAAGAGCTCTTTAAAGAATTCGATAATTTTGGAAGCGAGGCTCTGTTTGGATTAGCACCAGAACTTTCACCAGTTTACCGACACGTTTTGTATGTTTATCGTACTCAAAATCCCAATACAATATTTGGACAACCATTTTCTGCTGGTGGTTATCCCGGATACAATAGTGGAATGGTGTTGTTTAATCTTGAAAGGTTGCGCAATTCATTGGAGTACGACCAAATTGTTAGTGGGAATATGGTTGAGCATATGACAGAGAAATATAGCTTTAAGGTTAGTACTTAAGTCGACAATGAATCGTATGAAATATTTTTATTCTCATCGGTTTCATTTATATTTTATTTTATTATTGTTATTGCAGGGGCATTTGGGCGATCAGGACTTTTATACCCTGTTAGGTATGGAAAGACCTGAACTTATTTACACAGTAGATTGTGGATGGAATAGACAATTGTGTACATGGTGGCGTGATCGCGGATACTCTGATGTATTTGCCAATTATTCACAGTGCAATTCTGACACCAAATTATGGCATGGGAATTGCAATACACCTATTCCAGAATATTAAATTTTTTAATTGGAATAGAATTATTTTCAGTATTGATTTAATATTTAATTATTTGATATACGAGAGTTGCCATCTATAAGATATTTTTTATCAATAATAATTAATAGTGGTGCGGTAGAGATCGGTGCTTCAAGTGTTCTACTATATTTAAACAGTGGAAAGAAATAGAGGGAATGCCTTTGTAAATGTAGTTATTTTATTGGAGGCCAAAAATGAACAATAAACAATATTTCGATAGTTTCGAACAAATTTTAATTCAAATTATTATATGATTAACGAATAAATACATACATATAGAATGCAAGTTGTAGAACTATTACACAATCCTTTTTTTTTTTTTCATATATTGACGACAATGGAACACGCACTGATTATTTAAATTTTATTGTATATATTTTTACTTTCATACCGTAACAGTAAACACTGTGATTAACACGTGAACTATTTACAAACTAGATTTCCCATTGCATGATGAAAAATGAAACAACAAAAAACAAACCAAATGACTTTGACATTCATTTTACAATTATAACATAAACAGAATTACCTTTGGTCCCTTTGGATGGAAAAATAATGTATAACTGCAATTGATTAAATTTCATACACAAGGTGATTATGATAATGATATGTATATTAATAACAATTCCTGATATGCATATCCATTCAAATATACTTTGGTATTATTTTTCTTTTATATATGTCAATAATTTAACCAAAGTTACAATGAAACAGCTAACACAATGTTTATTTTGAACAAACTAATGCAATATTACTTTAGTTATTCCAATCAATTCAAATAAGCAATGTTAAATACAGCAATATTGAACAATTTTTTTTGCATTTGCATTTATTATTGGCACCACATGATCGACTGGTTTCATCATATGACGATTTGTGTATGTCCAAAAACGAAAATTAACGAAAAAACGAAGTGAAGAATTATTGTTTTCATTATTTTACGTTTAGGCACATTTTTTATTCACTTCAATCCATGCAGGGGAACAATTATTAATTTTTTTCCCATTGCCCAAAACAATAATGATATATTATTCCATATACAATCATATATTTGATAAATTAAATGAAACTGGAGCACCTGAGCATCTTTATATACACACGAAGCGCTTTTCGATATCATTGATCATAAATTAAGTACTTTGAATCATTTCAACGAAAAAACAAGAACGATATACGATAAGAAGCTATGTACAAAATTAGCGTTGAAAATATCTAATATCAATTTGGTTACAGATATTTTCCATGATAGGATTTGCACTGTCTATTTATTTACATTTATATTTTATATGTATACATATTTGAGCTTGACAGATGCAAGGAAAAGTAAAAATATTCTTGAACCATTACAAATTCTCCATGACGAACTGCACTCTATTCTCTATTAAAATTTCATCAACAATATAATTTATTTTGTTTTTGTTTTTAGCGAACAATTGCATCAGATATAATGACGCATTTTAAATTTCGAAAATATATTTTCTTCAACGTCTAAATATTGAAATTGAAATATTGAAACATGCAATGAAAAAAAAAAAAAAAAACGAAAAAAGAACAATACAATTTTGTTTTTTCAAGAAACTGTATCGACACTTTTTAATCGATCTCGACCAAAACTTCGTATCGATTCTAACAATTCATTTCTGGGATCTTGACAAGTTGACAAAGACTTTGGTGCCGCGTTGCTACTCTTTAGTGTCACACCTGTGATTACTGGCATAGTTGGGGGTGGTGGTGGAATGTGAGGATTTATTTTATTGCTCACTGCGAATGAATTCTTCTGTATTGCCATAGAATTATAAGGAACTCTTGTAGTTTCATGCGGATGATGAATTTTGAATCCTTTGATAATGGGCGCCGGGCCATTAACTCTTGTAGTAGTAGTTCCGTATTTCTTTCTCATGTCATCATTATTATTCCGTAATTTGCCGGTAAGCGGTTGGGCATCAATACCAATTACAGATGTGTAACGTTTGACTGGCAATGGATTCACTTTCTCCGTGATTCCATTTGTCTGCATTTTCATAAATTTATTATCAACAAAATCATTACCACCATTTTGTCTCGCGTCAAAGTAATCAGAATGACGATTTTGGCTGTTATATTTTGGTTTTGCTCTGAGATTAACTTGACCAAATGCTTGTGTAAGTTCTTTAAAATTAACCGGTCTCGTATCGATCTTGACATCGTCATCCTTCAATTCCGGTTTCTCCGCATAAGATTTTTTTACTGCCACGTTAGTGACGACGACCGGTTTGTCGCTCTCGTCTCTCGTTCTCATACGCAATTTCGCAAAGCCAAAATTGTTCAACCCCGATTCCATTTGATTGAGAGACGTACTCGTGACTTTTTTTTTCATAATACCAACATCGTCCATGACCCGTTTTACATACGGCTCTTTTATATCATTTGATGATAATGATACATTATCATTGTTCACATTATTCTTTGGCAAATTTTTTATAAAACTATTTTTGTAATTAATAATATCCACATCATTACTGGTATTATTGAAATTGACAACAGTTTTCGCTCCAGTTGTGCTATTATTATTACTTCTGCTACTACTACTACTACTACTACTACTATTAATATTATTATTATTATTATTCACACCAAATTTGTAGTCTGTGTCCATTTTTATTTTAACATTGAGACAAGGTCGTTCTGACCAACTGCCCAGACTAATTGCAGGAGGTCCCGTATATCTCCAACGTTTCTTTGTATCGTCCGATTCTACGTTTTTCCGCTCAATTTCGGTATCGGTTTTTTTTCTCATTTGCACTTGATCAACTTCATCCGATTGTGTTATTGTTATTTTCTCGTCGTTATGACGGTTAGTTATGGGGACTTTGGAAACATCTTTATCCGTCTGTTTAGTGGCCTTCAATTGTGGTAAAATACTTTTCAAGACCTGCACCGATTGTAAATCACGTTCTTGAATACTCTCATTATGACTCTTCTTCGTACCCATTTCTCCGTATTGCAATTTATCATTATCCTTAGTGGCGACTTCTTCATTCAAATTTATAACACTTGTAGACTTCATCATTCTAGCGTCATCCGATACATTCAAAGTGGTTGTTTTAATACCACGATATTTTGAATTGTGCGACAAGACGATGTAACTTTTTGAACGATGCACAACATTATTTTTATCCTGGCTGCTTGCGGTGTTTTGCGGTTTTAGTGGAACTTCCGCCGTTTCCGTTATTGAATCGTTCAACTCTTCGACAGAATTAATATGTTGTATACTATTTGTACGTATGATATACTCTTTATTTGTCTCAAGATCATTTGCTGGGCGATAATTATGATCAGCCGAATCAATATAACTTTCTTTTTTCGTTGGTAGAGCGCTCATATTTCGTGACAGAGTTGCAAAAGTATTGACAATCCGGTCTCGCGAACGATCTGTATGATGTGATAGTGAGGTTGGCGGTGAATCATAGATATTCAAACTATTTTGCCTTGCGTACGTTGTAATGGTGAAGTTTGGTAAGGCATTCTCCATTGGAGCAATTTCTGGCGCTGATTTATTGATAGAGACTTGTCGGAATTCCTCTTGTAAATTTTTATTATTTTGTGGATTTAGAATTGCATTTTCAATTTTATTCTCCAATTCCGAAATAACGTCACGTTTCAATTGTTCAGTTGAATTTTTCTCCCGATTAATCTTTAATAAACTTGGAGTATCGATGTCTTTCGGTGATTCTTGTGCGTTAATATCTCTCTCGGCAGATTTTTCATTTACCAAATGTGACAATGTTTGTGTAGTTGAAGTTGCAGTATCTGTTGGAACCACTTGTGCCAAATTTTCCGGTTCTTCCAGCACATTCTCTTTGCAATTAGTATTTATTACCGTAATAATAGGTTCTCTAAATGTATCTATAGAACGGAGTGTTATAGTGTCGTAACCGTCGCAATCCGGTACAACATTGTCACGAAATGCTGATGGAGGATCGGGGAGTTGATATTCCCAATCAGTAGCAGATAAATCTTCACCAGTTGCCGATACATAATCTGATGTATCTTGTTGCGAGTTGAGTGTCAAATTTGGAGTACTATCCAAACCAGTTTCTACATGAGCCGGCGCCTTGTCGGTTCTCGAATCAGTACGATCCATCTTTTCCCCATGATTGACTTCATTTGACATTACGTCTTGTGACAGACGTTCAGAAGTCGGTAATACATTGGCCAGTGTTGTAGAAACTTTTTGGAGCAGGAGATCAGTCTCAGTGGGACTGACATCGACACCTAAAAATCAAGAAAAAGGATAAATACCAATTAGTAAATATCAAGAAAATTATCTAAATGAATATATATTCATTAATTAATACGATACTGGAAAAGGAAAATTGAAAGAAAATAAAACTGTTAATAAAACAGTCGATTTTTCAAAGTTATGTACAGGTTACACCATGAATAATTAATAATTTATTATTAAGGAGTTAGTAGGCTAACAACATGCACCTGCTTTTCCCATCCTTTGGGAATGTAAATTTTCTTCTACCGTAGAGTGTGTTAAATCCATTTGTAGACCCAAATTAGTGCGTTGAGTGATAAATGGTGGATATTGTTCTTCGGAAGGCGTGTCAGTCTCAGACAATGCATCAGTTGGAATTTTCATGTTCACTTTTATTTTCTCAGTAACTCCCGTATGAGAAATTCCCGCAGTGACATTTGGATTTAGTGCATAAGTGAAATTTCCGTCATGAGAAGTAACATTTTTGTTACTTTCATCAAATGAATTTGTTTCAGAATTACTAAATGCCGATAAACTCCTAGATACTCCTTCACAACTCGATTTTTTTGGTACTTCAATGGACAAATTTTCACCAGTATTACTCATCATATCAATTCGTTCACTTTTTAGCGCGAATTTCATTAGTGATTCCGACGATTTCGTCAACGATTGAGAATATTTTGGAATAGCCGAAATTACAGTACAAGTTTCATTTAATAGTAGTGAATTATTTGTATCTAATGAAGACGAATGTTTACGTTCATTGAGTATACCATTAGGATCAGAAACATCAGCATGGTCATCAATAGCCACATTCAGAACATTATTATCTTGCAATCGCTTTTTCACGGATGCACTTTCGTTCTTCTGAATGATTCCTTCGTCAATGGCAATTGGATATTTATTATGATTTTCATTCTCTCGATTTTCAACACTCTGTATATTGAAATGCTTGGCAATAACTGGAGTATGAATATTTTCTATTGAAATATTTGATTTCACATTATTGGATGGCGATGACAATAAAAAGTTGAATATGCGTCGTGGTGTAATGGGAGGTCCTTTACTGATACTACGAGGCTTGGGAACAGGTGCTATACCAAATAAAAAAAGAAAGAGAAAAGCCATCACCAATAAATAATAAGTATACGAATAGGTGGAGTTGATGTGTGTAACATATGAGCGGATGTGAATACAGAAAGAGATTTTTCTCAAATAAATGAATATATATATATATACAAAATGGGGTTAAATATAATACTGTGAATGAAATAATCAAGTTGATGGAATTCAAACAAATTCACCAACTCTATTGTCCAATATAGAATTCAATTGTATGAGAAATTGATTCCAATTTTCATTAGATTCCTGACGGCTCACTAAACCCGGCGGCGGGGGCTCGAGGATACTCAATTTCTTATCAATTTGAACGTTGTTTTGAAATTTATTTAATAACGGAAAAGAAGGCATATCATTGACCACATTAGAAATGGAATTTATTTGCGGCGCTTGAATATCAACAGGTTTTGTTGACATCGCAAATATTTGTAATGTGCTCAATGGCGGCGGTGATAAATTACTCGTCGTAATATCGCGCTCCGACAGTGAATACATTTTTTTT
>CAJUYH010005456.1:0-23230 GCA_910591685.1 Galerucella tenella | reverse complement strand
TTATGATTTCTCATATCAAAAAACCCCCAACCTCAAATTATTGTGCACATACGTCAAAAAGCGTTAAAGCTATTGTAAAAAAACAAAAATTCAAATTTCATGTATTTTCCCTGTATCTCTCTTAATATCAACATTTTATTAAGGCTAGTTGATTTAAATCGCAATATTTTGAAGTGAAGATTGTACTGTCCTTCTATGTACAGTTACTTAAGGACCACCCTATAAAGACCAATCAAATTTTTCATGTAACATTGTACTCTTGGTTCTAACATGGGGCTTTGCGACATCTCTCGATAGTCTATAAGGTTATTAACAAAAAGAAAATTGGTACTTTTTCGGACAAACTCCTAATAAGAAGTATTAGAGTCAAAACTATATTTATTATGTTCATATTTTAATTTATATCAAATATATGCTACATACCATTTTTCATAGCATACATGGATGGCAAAAATAATGTACTTCAATACCATTGTTTACCAATTTCCTTTTTAATTAGCTACAAGGTGTTCTCTCCATACTAATGATGCTTAATGACTATAACTGTAGTTTAAATTTTAACGACTTAACATGTCAGTATTAATTTGTGCAGTAAATAAATTTTATTGAAACGGTTCTATATGTATGTCATATGTCGATTTGGAATAACGGCATTCAGGTAAAAAGAAATGGAACCACACTCGTCAAAAAGGTAGAAAACTATTGAATTTTATGTATTCCAAACAAAAACTTCCAAAAATAAACGCTGGAAATGGTAAATAAGTCAAATGTCATCAAATATTTTGACAATTGATAATTTGAATAAGCGCCTCTGGTGTTTATTCACCAAAAAACATGTCAATGCTGACAATTGTTACAGTAAACTGTAATTAAGCTAAAAAAAGGTTTTTACTTGCTTCTACTGTTGTTTATAATTAATTAAAGGTCCAAGAGAATAAATTTTAATTATGGAAGCTGAACAGCCAGTTTATTATATTGTTTATCCACGTGTTTAGTCGAGTACCACTTGCAGGCAGTGAACTAAAAAATCACTGATTTACCAAATCCATCACGTAATGACAGTTTCGTTCGTTCACATGGTTACTAATCGATTTTACGTTGGAAATTAATTGCTAAATAAATTTACCTATTGGACCATTAATTTAAAATTTTACCAGCATCTACTTAACATTCAAATTTCGTATGTTTTATTGTGTCACGGTTACTCACTTCGTCGTTGTCTATTACATCTAACATAAAAATTCAGCTAATGTTTGTCCACTTTAAAAAGTAGAAAATAGCCTACGTATAAAAATACACATAGATTCAAAAGTTTTGCATCACCTTCTTCGGATGCAAAGGAATTTTTTTTCGCTAACAATTTTTTGTTGGCTTGTTTATCAATGTTTACCATTTCAATATGTTCCGTATTTTTTGCAATATACAGATGTTTACAGTTTTTTTTGTAAGATAACATTTTTAGTGCGATCATTTTAACATTCAAGGCATTTGATTTTTACGATTTTAAGTGCAAACATGAATCGTCAAGTCATAAGTGAAATTGACCGTTCAAGAATAGTGGCTTTAGTTGAAGAAGGTTCGTGGCAAACAGAGTTGGCGTTTGGCAAAGTGATGTGTCTCGTGTATGGAACCGGTATCTCCAGACCAATTCTCTCCGTGATAGACTTAGAAGCGGTGGAAGGCGAGTTACTAATCAGCGGCAGAACCGCTATATCCACTTAACTATCCGAAGAAACCCGACCATGGCAATACCAGCACTCCAAAGAGATATGAGACATGCGTTGGGAATTCAAGTATCGATCTCGACATTACGAAGACGAATACTTGCGACAGGTTTGAGGTGTCGCCGACCAATAAGAGTGCCCAGACTACAACCTGAGCACAGAGTTCGCCGAATACAGTGGGCTCAAGAACACGAGCCTTGTCTGAAGAATTTTGGAATTCGGTGTTTTTTTCCGACGAGACAAGGATTTGTTTGGTACAAGATAGCCATCGAATAAGTGTGTGGCGGATCCAACGAGAGTTGCTCAGCTTGCACATGCCCGCCCCGTGCCGCCCTTCAGAGGAGGAAGTCCTATGTTCTGGGCTGGTATCATGTTAAATGATGGCACAGAATTAATTCATGTGGAGGGAACGATGACTGGTGATAGGTATCTCAGAGATATTCTACATCCTCACGTGAGACTATGGCGCGCAGCTGTTGGCAATTCCTTCGTTTTTATGGACGATAACGCCCGACCTCATCGGACCAGAGCTGTAAATGTAAATGAAACTGAAGGGATCAATCGTTTGAACTGGCCTGCCCTATCTCCTGACATGAATCCCATAGAAAATGCTTGGGACATGCTTGCCAGGGCAGTGGCAGCACGCAGAAATCCACCCAGGAGTGTACAAGAGCTTGTTCATGCGGCACAAGAAGAATGGCGAAATATTCCTCAACAGAATATCAATAATTTGGTAAACAGCATGGGCAGGCGACTTCAAGCTTGCATAAATTCTAGAGGTGGAAATACTCTTTATTAAAAGTTCTCATGCAGGTTCTCACTTAACCTTTTCTTTAAAAAGAATCAATTTGTATTTAATTTATTTAATTTCTAAGAATACTTTTTATGTTTAAAGCAAGTTTATTATTGGATAATAAAATTTTTTGACAGATACACACGTTTTTTTTTATTGAAACTAATTATTTGATTAATCTCTGATCCATTTATAATGAACACATTTTTTTTTCCGGAGATATAGGGTGATGCAAAACTTTTGAATCTATGTGTATATTTGGCATAATAATTTTTATTTCAAATACGGCGATTACCTACAAATGATTCATTGAAATTTAGTGGATAATTTATGCCATAAACTACCGTACGGAGTTCGTTCTTTTGCTATTGTTTGCAAGGACTCTTTACTGTTTTTTTAAGATCGCGAGATATAATCAGTTTAAGTGATGTATTATTTGAAAGTAGGACACGCTGTATATAAAAACATTGACTTCTCTGATACCCCTTGTATATCTGCTCTCCCACGTGATCCAACTTTGTTCACCGTTTGATTTCAAATTTCATTGACGGCTGCTCGAAATTGGTTTTGGAGCTAAAATTGATCACCTGTTTTTAATATCGGTTATTATTTTTTTTTTTAAAACACATTTCTTCAATTAGATCACTCAGTGACATAATTGTTTTGAACTCTACTCGAATTAAACTAGAACATTCAACAAACTGCAGTAAATATAATTCTCTAATACAAATTATTGTTAATATCTGTCTCATGAAAGTTCAGAGGTCGAAAGTAGAATAAACTATTATTAAATAAATTAATTATCTTGACTGCGATTAGTCACCACTCCACTTATTTACATTGGTTAGGTCGCATTCGTGATTTTTAACTGTTTTGGCGTTTATTAATGTTCATATAAAATAATACAAATTACGCTGAAGAAACTAAAAGCCAGAAAAGACATTCCGTTCAGTTGTCATCTTCACCGATAGAGGTCATTTCTAAGCTAGTATGGGATTGGATAAGTTAAACACACTTGGAGACCATTCCAAGGTTACGGTAGCCTGGGTACCAGGGCACGAGGGTCATAAGGGCAACGAATTAGCCAATTAGCGCATGAAACCGCCAGACAAGGCTCATCAATGCCATTCATTGGACCGGAACTCATCTGCGGTGTCGCAAAGTCGAAAATAAATATGGCCAGAAGGAAGTTTGTGGCACAGAAATGTCTCACCTGGTGGTCAAGTTTTGAAAATCAGTGAAATCGAATTCACAAGTGAAATATTTTGATTTTAAATTCGCCATCGAAATAGTATACCTAGCTAGTTTTGAATTATAGTGAAACGAAATTATTATAAATTCACTTAAATGAATTTAATTCGAACGACACAATCTGACAACAACGGAATAGCCCTCATATTAGTTCAAACGTAAATTATTGAGAAAAAAGAAGAATAATTGAGGTGAAGATTTATCATTTTCATGAGATGAAAAATATAATAATAATGAATTAAAATATATCTTAATATAACTTATTGGTGATTTTTCAAGAGATAGGTAACATTTATACAGGCTTAGTAAATTGAATTACACATAGGTATTCACTATCTGTTCACTCACTGTATACTGAAACTGTCTACCGATTCACCGCGTATATATAGTCCTCCGCAACTCTAGAACTTTCTTGAATTTACCGCCTTCTATGCTTCGTGAACAGTCTGGAATATTACCTGTTAAAGAACCTTTCTAGAAAGGTCGCACTATTTGATGCAGTTCCTCTAAATTTGCCATGTAGATTTAAAAAATATAAAACGTTCTATTCTCGCTTCACTCTCGTCTAACTAATAACTCGTTATTACTCTGCTAATTACTAGTATATAGAGTAGGTACCTAACTAAAAAGGTTCAAAAAGGTAGTCAAACTAAAAGGAGGGATGTTGAAACTATACAAAGTATCTGACAAAACCACAACACAAAATTCGATGATTCCAACCCCAAATAAATCAACATTTCGCAAGTGAAATAATCGTTTCGACAACTAAACAGTATTCGAATAGAATTGGTGAAATTTTTTCGAATTCGAATTTTATTTCACACATGAAATAAGTTCAAAACTTGGATTGATCTAAATCAATCGAAATATGGGAAATATCACTAGTGAAATATTTCAAAACTAGACCCCCAGGACATTAGAGGACAATCACCATCTTTTACGGCAGACCTAATAAGCAAAAAATACATGAGGTGATTGCACATATAAAATTATGATGTGTCTTCCCTTTTGAGAACATTTTCTCAGATATATCACCCATAAAAGGTACTGAGTGTGAAAATGAAATCTTGAAATTTAGTAATTTCCATGCAATGCCAATGACTAATCACCGAAGAATAGAGGAATTTTTCCAGGACGTTTTTACAAATAAATTCGTCATCGATTCCAGTCGTCCTCTCCTCGTCAAATTCTAGTTTGTGTTCCTTTCTTCTATTACTTTCTTTGTCCTGTTTTTTTTCTAGCGTCAATAAATATTATAATTAGACTGAAAACCTCCCCACTTTTTTTATCGTCGTCCCACAGGATTCTTGAACATGGCTATTCCCTTTCTTTGACGTATTTATTGTTTTTAATGAAAAATTATGATCCTTCTGTCACAATTTTGTGGACTGAGTTAAATCCGTGATATAATTCAATTCTATTGCTGCCCGTTCTCACAAAGTTTGACATTGTAAACTGTCCATATCTATTTTCGATACAAATCGCCAAAATTTATTTTCCTCTCAAGTTGATGTAAAAGGGGTGTCACGCTTCCATAAAGGTAGCGCTGGACATAAAAGGGTATTCAAATCCAACCCTCATCAAATTCATTATTACATAGCAAGCACACTTCCTACAGATTCTATAGAATTTTGACAGACACGTTTTGTGTAAAAAATATGTTGTTTTTGGTAATTGAAAGCAAAGGCGTGTCGTGCTATATTATAGCCGGTAATTTTTTAACAATTGGAAATTTTAATAAACATTAGAAATTGCTTTATAGCCCAATCAATATCGATTGTTTGTTATCAAATTTGATCACGGATGATAATTGAATTGAATACGTAATTCTGTAAAAATAATTAACACATTTTCTAACTGATTATCCAATTTATCCATATTTCTTTCATCACCCAGCGTATTTCAGCAAAGCCGTGTCAATAAATTCTCCACCAGCATAGCTATGAAATTTTTATATAAGAAATAATAAAAAGTTACTGTGGATCATTGACCTTAAACCCCAGACCTGACATTACCTTTTGCCTTTTAATATTCTCCAGACGAAATGCGTGGTCAGCTTACATATTTCAGTATAAATATTGGTTTGTTGACTTTGTGATGACCGTTTATACAGCAAACAAAACATTCAAATTACAGATTAACGTTTTCACAGAAACCTAAAGTTTCAGAGTAATTTTGACTCGGCTCATTTAAATTATAGTCTGTCTTCTTGACATTGATAGCACAAGTTTCAATTTGAAATAAGCCTTTGAAAAGCTCTTGGGTTGTTCAAATCAGTAAGCTTTTTACATTGGAAATATAATTTGGTCCTTATTGTTTCAACTATGCCAAACTATACGTGTTTAGTAGCTAGGTCCAGATAGCTGACATACAATAGACCTCCCCCTCTGAAGTAAATTCGTGTTTATCATATCTACTAACTTGAACCCACTAAAATTTAATTGCCTACTGCACTGAACTCTCCCTGGTTTATTGTATCAAAGATAAAGAAGCATTTTGGGTCAGTTCTAGAAAATCGCTCTATATCTTGAAAATTAAACTAATGAAGATCAAGTAATCTTCTATCTGCTCAATTTTTCTAAATATCCTGTAAATTATCCAAGTTGGGACATCCTGTAGATAATGGTGAATTCGATCCTTACATGTACAATTCCAGTTTTGAAGCAGTGGGAGCATATTTTATGCATTTGTTATAAATATATTCATCATAATCATGCAAATGAAATTTTTGATTAACTTGTTGATATTTTCATATCAATGATTTGTTTTATTTGATGAATAATTTTGCAAATATTAACCCAGTTTCGACTGCACCGCATACTTTTGTATAAAACACTCGAAAAATATGATTGAAATGTCGATATATGGCACATGCATGTGGCATGATTGTCCAGGTGCAGTTGTAAAACTCCCAGAACGTTGAGTTTGGTTAATTATTTAGAAAAGGTTGAATTAAGTCGATTAAGCACGAGAATCGTGCAAAAAAACACAAATAAACGATGTTAAAAAACTGTAAATTACTTTTTGAGTCGGAACCACAGTAAAATTAAATGTTTTATTATATTTTCATTATATTATTTGAACTGTTTCAACACAGTAGCTTTCTCAAACGAGTGGAGGTATAATGAAAAATTTTCAATTTATTTAGTGCATTAATACGGAATTTTAAGGATATTTTAAAAGGAATTAGAAAAAAAT
The DNA here is from genome assembly GCA_910591685.1 of Galerucella tenella. Taxonomy (NCBI): domain Eukaryota; kingdom Metazoa; phylum Arthropoda; class Insecta; order Coleoptera; family Chrysomelidae; genus Galerucella; species Galerucella tenella. The sequence continues at coordinate 16,264 of CAJUYH010005456.1, read as the reverse complement.
GTTTGACTGGAAATAAAGTGCAAAATTAAAAATAACTAACATAAAAAAACAATACGTATTAAAATTTGGAAAGCAAAATCTAGTTCAAACGTGTTATCAGCGTAAATCAATATCTATTACTCTTCCATTAACCGTATAGGATTCCGTAACATGAAGGACTATTTTCGAGAAAGGAAAATTCAGTGTTATATATGTCAGGTAGATCAATCAACGGTAGTAGGTCAGGCAGTGTTTGAAAAACTAACCAGCTCCAATCGGATAGATCATAAATTTTTGTGATTTTCTTTAAAATTCAGTTTGAATTCGTCAATACTAACATTCAGCCGGAATAAATTAAAAATCAGTATAATAATTTGATAGGTGACGATACGAAAAATTTTAGAATGTTATCTGAAAAAAATGTTCCTAATTTATTTTTGAACTGCATATTTCAATTACAAGGCACAGTATACAAAAAAATAAAATTGTCTGCCAACATCGTATCATAGACACCTGTTTTCTGGCTCTTGAAGTATGCAATTTTATACTATTAGTATTATTAATGATGTTTTTAGGAAATCAAAATGTGTGAAAATATACAGGATGGCGGTACAAAAATTATATGTATAGTTTGTTTTGATAGCACATCTCATTTTTTTTAAAAAGGAGCCGTTCCTTCGCCGGCACCACCTCAGCCTTCTGGGGTTATTGTGGATACTCCTAGTATTCTGACTACAGCCCATTCAGCCAATCCGTTCCCTGTATTAGCTCATACAGGTTCTTTGCTGGTTGGTTGTAGAAGTCTTGGGGTCCAGCGTCTCACAGTTGCATAGTTTATGCAGAGCTGTTTCGGTATCCTTTTTGCATCTTCTTCATGTAAGGTCTTCGTTATACAGCTCTATTTTGTTCAGGTGCTCCTTTGTGGGAAAGTGTCCCGTAAGTAGCCCCGTTATGGTGCGTAGTTTGTTCTTTCCTGCTCATTGAGAGCAGTTCTTTCGCCACTTTTTCTGATGGTCCTTTTATGAATTTCTTCCCATGTATTTGCCTGGGCGTATTCCAGTGTTTATTGTGTTGTTCTTTTACCCACTCTTTTAACCATGATCTAGTTGAGCATCTGGAAATGCCCACAGCTGGTTCGGGTCCGTTCATCAGGGTTGACGATCCTGCTCTTGCGAGTTCGTCAGCTTTTTCATTGCCAGCGATTCCTTTGTAACCTGGAACCCACTCCAGTGTTACACTGTTGCCTAAGTTCTTCGCCGCATTCCCATACCAGCCGAGATGTTACCTTAGAGCTCTAAGTGCTTTAAGGGCAGCTTGACTGTCACTGTAGATCCTTAATCTCATTTTAATCAGAAACAATGATCAAATGAGAGCGTTTTTATGTTATAAATAGTTTAGTTAATAAAATTCGGTATCTTCACTTTATTAGGGAAGCCGACGTCTCAGAGTTCAAAACTGTTCTGTGAAATTATGATCACCAACTTTTACAAAACACCATAAATTTTTTTGAAGATTCATAATTTATAACTGTAAAAATTTTTAACGTTTGTAGTAAATTTATAATAGTGTCAATTTTACTCTTTACATTGTATTAATACATTTGAATAAACTAAAAACTGCTAGGCGATTGAAACATTAATTAAATTTATTATAAAACATGTCAATCCTATTCGGTAGAAGCTTTCCCTTCATTTCCTGAAATATAACGAAGACGTCAAGCAACAAAAGATTTCTAAAAATAGGAATATGATGTATGAGGGTGAGATTCGATGATTATTTGATGAACACTTTCTGCGCAACTCTTCAATTCCTACATCCAATCTATAAGACCATTGTTATATTTTCATATCATTGTTATCAGTTTTCGATTTCATTTAAATGACTTCAAGCTAACTTTGGTACCATTTTTGGTTTGTCATATCACATACCGAGATCTGTTACTGAAATTGGTAGTATTCTATCGTTGTCTAAAGAAAGTCGTTTTTGTCTTGCTTTTTATAAACACAAATTTCAATTTCATCAATCAGCTGTTCCAACTAATCTTTTGAAGATTCATGTGTTTGTCGGTCTAAACTAACCTAACACCCTGTATATATTTTATGACTACTTTATTATTTTTAATATTTCTTTCAATATTTTTCAACAGTTTGGGTATCAGTCTTAACTAACAAGCTTAAAATATTTTCGAAAAACAAGAAAAATGTTTTAAGAATAGTCAAATGGTATGATCACCTGGCATTGACATTTCAAGTCTATATACACGATAAATGGAGGGCGTAGTCGGAAATCAATTTTCTACTTTGTCTATATTTCTTATATAGGGTGTGACAAATATACGTCATCAATGTCTTTGTTACTGAAATGAAATAATAGATATGTGAATCAATAAAAGGTATGAGAGGAATTACAGTCTTCTTTACAGCATTAGATCGAGTTGTAGTATAGAAAGTTATCAAATTTTGTACATTAATGAACTTTGATTTTAACTTGAGCTGTTAATTGAAATTGCCTAAACTATAAGTGAGTGAAAGCGAGCCATATTAAAACCTTCTACCATTAAATTAATACTAAAAAGTAGAGAATTTTAATTTTATATTACATCACACTACACTAATAATTAATATGCTTATGATTTGATGTTGCATGTGTGAAAGTATGGTCAAGCGAAAACAGAAATTATGAGGAACTGTGTCAAAATTTTAGAAAAATTGTCTTCCAATCTCAAAACGCGTTAAAAAGTAAAACTTTTACACACAGTAGATGTTTATTTTAGATCAGTATCAACCTTGACACTGATAACATTTCTGGTATTTTTTTTAGACTCTGTTTCACGTCAAGGTAGGTCCACACGATACAGACTATTGTTTGTATAAATATCTGTACAGACTTAAGTTTGAGTAAAAATGTCCACGCAAACATGACGACCAAATGTATGTGCAGACTTTTTACCAGTTCAGACTTCGATGATTCTAACTACCGTTTTTCAAAATTGTCGTCACTATAGAATTGTTGTGACTCTCTATGCGTATAGTTGTAACTAATCATGGACAAATTTATACATTATAGAAAACGTAAAAAACCCACGTAAAGTTGCAGTAGTATGCGCAAACTTGTTGTGTCAAAACCATATTTTCTGTTTTTTAAATGTTTTCGTGAATACTTTTTGGGTATAATAAGATGTCACACTGCTATTCTCATTATATACTATATTATATATTGAAAATGTTAAATAACACTATATAGTATATTATGTAAGTTGCAAATTTCTCTGTTACGTGTGAAAATTACAATGTTTTTCGCATTGCAGCTGGTGATGGTTTCCAAGTACTAAAAAATACAATACTAGAATTTCAAAGTTTGACATCATTATCAAATTTAATTGCCTTCTGTTAACTCGTTAAATGCTTGGAGCTTTTTGTGCTTTTGGCAAACGTACTCCATCTCAGTGCCGTAACAATTTCTTTTAAACTATCAAATAGAAATATTCTATTGAGTTTATTTTAATTTTAATTTGAGGAATGTTAATATTACTTGTTAGCTCGTAGAATACAAAAATATTATATTGCACTACAAGGGCAGAAAGTTTGAGATTCCTGCACTGTGCGCAGTTCAGGGCTCTCAAACTTTCTGCCCGTGTGCTGTATACCAGGGGCACTTAGAGGTTTAGTATTTTGTCAGGACGCCCCTACTCGCAATATCCATATATAGTTGTGTCCAACAAAGTGTTGCTTAATTATGTATATGTATAAAATATGTGCTTTGCATGCAATTTGCCTACTGTAAAGTAGCAAAGCGCAAGCGTTGTACAACACTTTATTATTTAACACCATTGTAAATATATTGCCACTAGTGACAAGACACATGAATGAAAACAACTCCAATACTGTCAAAGAGCCCTCGCGAAAATTCTCGTCGAGCGACGCGTAGGTCGAATACGAGCTTCTGGAAATTCTAGAAGCTTGCTCTGTTCTCTCTCGTGCTCGATTAATAGCGGATGCGGCGCCGGCGTTGCCAAACGTAACTCAGATTATACCTTATCAGAAGCATCTGGCGGCGCCCCTGGTTTTTTCTTGCAGCGCACACTTTGGGAATCACTGGTGTATACTATTTTTCTTTATTTTCGGCCGAAAGTACGTTCTTGCTACTCCTGTTGGGAGGCAGAAGCAGCAAGTACGTACTTTCATTTCATACACCAATAAAATTTATCTGTATCTGTAATAAAGTTGTGACGAATATCACACCGCCCAAATCAAAGTCAATAATAGATTTATCATTCATAATAGTCCATTAAATCTATAAAAGTAAGTTGAATTAAAATAAATGGTCTCTATTTTTGTAATCCATAACGGTTATAGTCTGGGTTTTTCAGATAATCTTTATAGCATAATATAAACGTGTGTTTTCATACAAACATAACAACTTAATAAGAATTATATACTTTGTTTTTTCATTGTAGCTCATTGACAATATAAATAACCCAGAACATACTGTATATAATACGACCACGAATCATCTCTGTTTGGATATCTTGTAGCAAATAAAGAACATGTTCTAGTAATAACTGTCACCTTCATTGTTTGATATTAAATGAACCTGATCCAAAGCATTCGCCTATTCCTACGGGAAAATCTCTGAGGTCAAGCAGGCCTATTACTAATCCAACACCCGGATCTAGACTAAAATTTGTCGATTCCGTCCATACATAATTCTTATTAAAACAGCTATAAAATCCGCAATCGGTGCCTCTTCCATTATTCAAAGTAGATGCGTATCAGATGTTCTCATTAATTAACCAACTAGACGGGTTTACTACCAAAATAACAAATCATAATGAATATGGATATATATTACATAATACTTATTTTATAGATCGATAAATCTATCATTAAGGGTTGTTTTAATATTAGAGGTCAGTTTATTTTTAGGACTGATCGTTTAAAATTTATTAACCTTGTGTTTTATTTTAATTAATAATGTTTTTCTTGCAGTGGTATTAAACAGGCTCGGTTTTGGCGTCGAACATTTTACAATATAACCATATTTTTATGCAAACTTTATAAATTCTTATTATATTACTTTTCTCGGAAAAATATTTTCATTCTTATACGTATTTTGTAAAGTTTGATTGAAAGTTGCAGTGGTATGCAGATTCTATTAATAAACTAATTTATTGTGAATTGGGACAAATTTTGTAAGTGGATCACACTTACTAAAATGTTACATAGAATATTAATAGATTTTCTCCAGAAAGTTGAAACACTCCAACCACTTCTGTACTGCTATAAATAGCACATTTTATGCATATATTAAATTAATTATCGAAAATTACTAGGTTTAAAATTGCCAGTGAGCTTCACTTTTATTCTTTGCATGTAATTAATAGAAAAAAGGAAAAAAAAGGAAAAATTACAACACCAACACAAGCTGGTAATATTTCAAATATCTTCAGCAACGAAAACAACAGTTTCTTTCAAAACAGAGCGTTACTAAAAAATTGTTAAATGTAAAAACAAAAATATCCCCATTAAAAATATCTGGGATATATAAACTTAGATATGCATAATGTAATGCTAAGGGGGCACAAAAGATCTTTTAGGTCTCAGTGAATGTCACCCCAAAATACATACTTACATACATTGGTAAACCAATCGAAATTTTGAAATTAGATTCCCTTAAAGAATTAGAAAATAGAAGACACTATTAAATTGTATTCTTAAGTAACATTTGTAAAGATCAGCAGATATTAGTTTTCCTTAGTTTCATATACAGGGTGTACCAATCTTAGGACAAACTTCGGTATATGGGTTATTTTAAGAGATGTCAAAAAATGTTACAAACAAAAATAGTAGATGTGCTGAAGGTCCATATTTACAAATTATATCGAACTATACAGAGTGCTGCATAACTCTGTTACAAATCAAACATATGATTTTTCAAATGGGAACCCCTGTATATTATACCGAATTCGGATTGGTTACATTTTTTTGAAGCTTTTGATATGAGGTTTTGCCACGTTATACAGAGTCCTTCAAAAGATATGGACACGTTTATGTGAAAATCGTAAGTAAATCAACGCTCTGTAGCTTGTTATACGTTAAAGAAAAAAAATGTATTTTGCCAAACAGAGTTTCGTAACATGATGAAATATCTCCGTATCCTATTAAATTTCAATTATATTCTTTCTTATATACAGGGTGAACGGAAACTCGAACCTGTCATTATCTTTCTTCTTTCAAATGGGACGCCCAGTATTTTATAGCAAAAATAGAATCTTCGATTATGTAACTTTAATTTTTGTCGAGCATTCCCTATACCCAGAACGCGTTATAATTTTACACAAATATGGTAGCGCTATTAACCCTTGAATACCTATGACCTACAAATTAACCTACATACCGGTACGGGGTCCTTCAGAGATACCACAAAAATATATAAATTTTTGTAAATATTTACAAATATTTCTAAAAAATGATAAACTCTAAAACATTTGTAAAGAGTTTGTTCAATTTTAATGAAAATAAAATACCTAAAATTATAAAAAAAATTGGTATACATCGAAAAATCTAATGACTAAACTAGACAAAACAAAATGTCACTCTATGACCAAAGAAATGGTTAAAAGAGGCAAAATTATTATATAATATGCATACAAAATTATGTCTGTTGTAATTTTAGTTTGACATACAACATAAGAATAATTGTTTGTTCTTTTTTTCTATGGACTTCGCATTGCTATTTCGTAAAATGTCGAAGTGGATAGTGATTTTTCTGTGAGAGTGGCTATATCTTTTTAACCGCCCGATATAGGATAGCAAAACCCCATATTTTCTGGAGGCCTTAAACGGGATCTATTTAGTTTCTTACAACAACTATGCCAAGATCATTAGTTTGAAATTTAGAGAGAATTGCAGATGTTTTAAAATCTATTTAGCATAAAATTGAAGAAAATTGTAAATTGCACGAAAAGTATAATACCTAGGTATAGGACACCCTTATACCATTCGAAAGATGACATTTTTTTGAATATGATAAATTATTAAAATACAGGGTGTTCCATTTAAAATAAGCCTGATACTGCACATTGAATGATCTAATAATGAAACTGAAAATTCTGAACACACTGTAAAGAGATATTTAGTATTCAATCGTGGAATACATTCAACGAATGTCTAACTATTTAGATGTAAGAGAATATTTGATAGAATCTGTTATATCAATGAGTTATTAATTTTTTTCGAAATGTTCACATTTTTAAAAAAGTCACCATAACTCGGAACCCTCTGTATTTAGGTATAGGGAACCATTATGAAGGAGTATCATATTTTTTAGGGGCAATCAGAAAATGCAATAAAATATAGGGTGTTCCATAAGAAAAAATATAACTTTGATACGCCACACTTTATTGGAACACCCTATATATTTCAAAATATTTTCAAATTATAGTTTAAAATGGAGTTAAATTTGTGGTATAGAAAGATTTTCCAAAAAATTCATATTTTCTTCGATATTTGTCCGGTCCCGGACTTTTGCCGAACTCTGTATAGGTATTCGACAGTTTAATAATGTATTGATCTAAGTTCTTCAAATTGAATTAATTAAGAGGTTTGTTTATACAATGAATCTTACTAAGGTAGGTGTCAATACGAAAGAGCAGTTTTATAAAATCACAAGTCATTTTTATTGTCAGTCAGTCAGATTATTGGTAACCAAATTGTTTGTGTAATAGTTTATGATCATCATGTATAAAAGCAATAGATATAAATAGACTATGACAAATTATTGTAAACAATTGTATCTTCACGTATAGATTTCCAGAATCACTTTCACAATGTTTCTTTTTATATCAAGTAAATAATAGTATTATTTACTTATTCTAGTTTTCACGTGTTCATCGGTCAAATTTTTTACAGTTGATTCTACCAACTTTCTATTGTTTCAGATTACGCTTAGAAAAGCCATGAAGGAATTCAAATAAAAAAACAAGAGCGATCGCTCAAAATGACCGGTAACGGTGGTACTACACCAACTCCAGCCTCCGGAGCTGAAGCGAGCCATGGAGCCTCAACGTCCAGCTCCACTACACAAGGGGGGCATTGTAAGGGGCACCGTAGGCAAGAGTCTATGTATACTATGACTGGACTCTATTCAGAAAGCATCCCAGAAACGACAGAAATTGCTGAAACGAAATGTTCAACGAACTTCTGTCACGACACTGTTATTAAATGCCACAGTAGAAACCCTTCAGCTAGTTTTGATAGAGATAAAGCTGCACATACCGCGACTTACACTGAAACACCTGTGATATTAAAAAATACAAAAGAATGCGGCATTTTTCAATGCAGGCCTTCGTTTTTACAAAAATATGCTGGAATTAAGGTGAGTATTTAATTTATAAACAGCCCTCAATTGAATAAACCATTTATCTCTTACACCCTTTCAAATGTCATGAGAAAAAAGCAAGTTTGTCAGCTTCCTCATAGAAATGTGAATAAATGAGAACTAATGTGACCCAATTACAGGATATTTGCTCTAAGCAGTTCATATTTTTGGTTTAGTTTTTATTATAATATTGTAGATCTTCGAATATTGAATTGTTTGTAAATATATGATATAAAATCCAATTTTTATCTGGAAACTTTCAAAAACATGTAAACGTGGTCTATCAAAAACTTGTTGACATAATTGAAATTATCAATTTTTATCCCACAGTTGATTAAACAAGCATAAAATTCATTCATCGATAGCTAGCTTATCGAAAATTATTCTAAATATTGAATATTTTATGCATCTCTATCAAAAAATAATTGATGAATAGGAAACAAATATTTTTTCTCATACACACTATCTCTGATGTATTGCGAAAATCATAAACAAGCAATCTTTGCTTTTCTGTAAATCTTAATATATAGTTTCATCTCTTTATATCTACATGTACCTCATTCTATTACATAATAATAATGTATTACCTCAGAAACATAAGTTTACAGCAAGGGTGTATGTGTACAAATCAAACAACGACCATCTTGCTTTAAAACCATGAATTGTATCTATTTATAATTTATTAAAAATATTGACATCTTTTTCCTTTTTTTATTTCAGTTCTTCGTGTTACTTTTGTCATTCCTTGTTACCTTACAACAAGCGTTAAGTTCTGGTTATATAAATTCTGTGATAACAACAATCGAAAAACGTTTTGAGATACCATCAAGTCTATCAGGCCTGGTGGCATCATCTTACGAGATAGGCAATGTAATCACTGTTATATTTGTAAGTTATTTGGGTAGCCGGAGGCACATTCCAGTATGGATAGGTGTTGGAGCTGTTATTATGGGTATAGGATCTTTAATATTCATGGTGCCACATTTCATAGCTGAAGAAAATAGTGGCATAACTGTTATGAATACAACAGAAGAAAACATGTGTAGAATTATCTCCGTTCACGAACAAGATATGGGCTTAGGGAGGTTATCTTCGGGACTCTCCTCACCTCCTTTGGCACCAAATAATATCAGGGGTGATAACTGTATTCAGGGTACTCCTTCAACTACAGGACCAGTTTTGTTGTTTGTTCTTGCACAATTATTATTAGGTTGCGGAGGATCACCACTATTTACTCTTGGTACCACTTACATAGATGACCACGTTAGACCAGAAAGTTCTTCAATATACATAGGTTGGTATTATTTTTGTACATAACATAAAACATTCTGTCAAAATACGTGGCCTTAGACCACAAAAGATAGGCAATATTCGAGCATCTTAGGCTAACTTTAAAAGAATATTTTTCAGTCCAAATGTGTGGAATAGTGCATCTTCTAATAAATAAAAACTTTATCCTATTTCTGGCTCTTACCATGTTTTAGTCTTGAAAAGATTCTGAATTGATATTTTTAACTCTTTAAACCATTATTCTACTATACAATTATTTATTTTTTAGGTTGTATGTATAGCATGGCAGCATTCGGTCCAGTACTTGGATTCCTGCTAGGTGCATATCTATTATCATTTCACATGGATTCATTTACTCACATTATATCAATAGGTAAGATTTAAAAAATATATAAGCAGCACCAGAATAAAAAACAACTGTTTACCTTTATTCTTCTCCTCAGTAGGTATGTCCTTTTCTTATTCTGGTTCTTCGCCTCGCAAACAAAAGTATTATATATTACCTTCAATTTTAGATCCTGGTGACAGCAGATGGGTAGGAATGTGGTGGGGTGGTTTCCTATTGTGTGGATTACTACTAGTGATAGTTTCCATTCCTTTTTTCTCCTTTCCCAAAGTACTTACACGCGAAAAGGAGAAAATAAAGCTTATGGAAAAGGCTGCAGCAGCTAATAACGCAGGCACTAGTTCTACAAACACGAATAATTCTACTAAAAATACTAATGCTACTACTAAAAACGACACAGGCTACGGAAAAAAAGTTAAAGGTAAGTCTGGAGTTTTTATTTTATTTCAAATTAATACCTTGATTTGTTCCGAACTTGATTCAGCCATGTTTGAACTTATAGTTCAAGAATGGTTTTAGTAAAAGATATATACTGATGAATAGTGTTGCCGATAACATCACTGTTTTTCCATTTTTTCCACTCAGTGAAATTATGAACTGTTGCTGGAACAAACCTACTTCATACTTGTTGGTCTTGATTTGTATTTTTAAAAAATTTTTTTGCAGATATTCCAAAGTCAATGTGGCGACTTGCTAGTAACCCAGTTTACATTGTAACTTGTTTAGGTGCCTGTATGGAACTTGTAATAGTTTCCGGATTTGTTGTGTTTTTACCCAAGTATTTAGAAACCCAATTTAGTTTAGGAAAAAGCCAAGCAAGTGTTTTCACTGGTAAGTGCATTTAAAAAAATATATAAGAAATGAGATTGAAATAGAAAGGATTGAAATAAGATCTGGATACTACCAGCACTAGAACCACATTGGTTATAAAATTACATAACTTTGTATGTGTCTCCTCAATTAACTTACTGAAAATTTTTGCTACTGGTCAAGTGTTTTAGAAAAACAATAGCCATGCTAGGCTTTGCTCTAAGAAAAATAATTCCCTGGCAGCACTGTCACGAATCATTTTTATACCTTTACCAAAAAATAATCCACAGTTTCAAATAAAAATCGATCTTGGCCCGCAATTAGACAGCATAAGGTCGCGACGTTGCCCTGTTGGACATTCATCTTGCCTACATTTTTTTTTGAAACTTTTATTTTAGAACAAGTCATTTGATTATATCAAAACACGACAACAACTAATTGACGCATATTTTCATTAACGTAATCTGATTATTAATTCTTTGACCGATGGCAAATGAACAAATTAACACAGCAATGAAAATGTAAACATGATCATAATCACTTTTGTTTATTTATTTTTGCAATTAATTCACTTCTACTTCAATTTTTTTCGATAAATTGATTATGGAATGTATTTTGCTCGACCTCTTTGAGATTTATCAGTTTCCTACAATAACTTGAATTTCTTGATTATTCTACACTGTGGACCGAAATAAAGGAGTATTTTTTAATTGAAATTACTTTTTTTGTTTTTTGGGCGATTTTTTTTTTTTGCAGGGCTAATAACCTAACATGTCCTCAACATGACTGTGAATTCGGAAGCAAAAATAATGTACAGGGTAAGACTTTTAAAAAAAATTATATAACAGTGCATTTGAGCTCGTTGCAAATGAAAACTGTCTTAGCTAAAATTGTACTAATATGCATTTTCGGTAGATAAACTATCCAGAACACTTCAGTAAAAAGGAAATTTTCCGAAATTACCGGATTCGCGATATACCATTTTTTTTATTAAATAACATTTTAACAAATAACACATTTATGAAAACAGTTTAGTAACTTTAAAACTCAGAGTAAAATATTATGAATGTGGCCACCATTATTGTTTACCACTTCTTGAAGTCGTCTGCACCATAAATTGATAGCCCCATTTATCACCCTGTTCAAAATTGTTCCAAACAAACTGCATTCTTTCTTTGATCTGCTCGATTGTTTCAAATTGTTGTCCGTCATACAAATGTTGTTCGAAAATTCCCCAAATTTAATAATCAACCGGATTTAGTTCTGGGCTGTTAGGTGGCCACATTCATAATATTTTTCTTTAAGGGGAATCTATCGGCAGCGATTTGAGAAAATATCGAAATATTTTTGGCAAAGAATTTTGAGGTAATGGATGTATTGAAAATTAAGAAAAAAATATATCATGTAGATTAATATTGAACTTAGAGTTCTCATCGAATAAAAACTTTGAAATGCTAACCAAATTTTGTTGAAAAAAATACGAATCATGAGGTAATTACACATATTAAGCAAAGTTTGAGCCCTTGTAAACAATTAAATATGGATTAAATGGAAAAACTAATTGATAAGAAGTCTAATTTGAAGCTTTATGAATACTATATAAAAATCTCAGAATCCTCAAATTACTTATAACCGTACAATTCCTTATTGAAATTTGGTTGCTACCACTAAAATATCGGATAAAAAAGGACCGCTTGGCTACCTACATGTTGCGGAGCTTTCATATTTCTAATAAAATTTTCGTTATGTGAACTTAAACGTGAGGACGTAGGGAAACAAAAAAATATACAAAGCATAATTGTGCAAGGACGAATTTGGTAGATGCTCCTTAAGTTTTAAAGTTACTAAACTGTTTTCATAAATGTATTATTTGTTAAAATGTTATTTAATAAAAAAAATGGTATTTCGCGAATCCGGTAATTTCGGAAAGTGTTCTGGATAGTTTATCTACCGAAAAAGCATATTAGTACAATTTTAGCTAAGACAGTTTTCATTTGCAACGAGCTCAAATGCACTGTTATATAATTTTTTTTCTAAGTCCGACCCTGTACATTATTTTTGATTCCAAATTTACAGTCATGTTGAGGACATGTTAGGTTATTGGCCCTGCAAAAAGAAAATAAATCGCCCAAAAACAAAAAAAGTATTTCCAATTAAAAAATGTAATCCTTCATTTCGGCCCACAGTGTATATTGCCCAATCCTATTTCTTTTAGCTACAATATATTTTTTTCATAATAAATAACCGACTTCAACAAACAGATAACAATTTAACACTTATTTGTTGTTTCGTTTATTGTAATTATTGGAATATTCATCAAATAGAAAAGAAAAGAAAAGATACAATTCACTAATAACTCGCATATTTCAGGATCCATTGCAATTCCTGGTGCCTGCATAGGAATATTTATGGGTGGAGTGATTCTCAAAAAAATGGAGCTCCGACCCAAAGGAGCTGTACAATTCGTTTTAATCTCGAATGCAGTTTGTCTTCTGTGTTATGGATTACTGTTCTTCTTAGGATGTGATAATTTAAAAATGGCTGGTACCACTATACCATACTTCAACAGTACACAACCGTTTCAAGTCAATTTAACTTCTTCGTGCAATTTTGGTTGTGAATGCAGCATTAATGATGTCGAACCTGTCTGTGGAAACAACGGATTGACTTATTTTAGCCCGTGTCATGCTGGTTGTACTTCCATATTAAGTACAAACTATACCAATTGTGCCTGTAAGTACATTTCAGCATTTCATATCTGAATTCATTTGGCTGATTCATTGTTGATTCATATACAGTGTGGAAACCACTTATGGAATAAAATTCTTAATGTCGTTATTTTAGAAAATTATAAAAAATGCCGAGACACGTCAACTTTCGAATTGAGTTGTGCGTTATGTAAACATAAATGTAAATGTACAGGGTGATTCTCGCAAGTATGACATAGTCAGTGTTTTTTTATGAAACACCCTGTATATTTGCATATTTTTGAAATCCTCTTAATGAACCGATTCCAACAAACTAAATAATGTATGGTCAGTTATGAATTATACAGGGTGAAATTTTTATTTTTACAGTTATTAAACACACATAAAATACCTGATGTATTTGATTTTAATATATTAAAATAAATGCTAAAAATGTTCTCCACCTAGTTGTTGGCAATAGCACAATCTCCTATAGAACTCCTCCTTAACTTTGTTTAAAGTTTGAGGTGAAATATTCCGTATTTCTGTAGTTATCCTGTCTTTGAGGTCTACAATGCTAGTTGGTTGTGTTGCATATACTTTGTTCTTGAGATAACCCCACAGAAAAAAATCTAACTGCGTAAGGTCTGGCGATCTAGCTGGCCACTCAATAGTACCTCTTGGTCCAATCCATTTATTGGGGAAGATTCCATCTAAATAAGTTCTTACCTTTAAAACATAATGGGATGTTGTCCCGTCTTGCTGGAACCAAACATTTTCATTTGGTACGCTAGGATCTATTGCGTTGGGATATAAGTTTGCCAACGCAGGAATAACTTCATTTCTAAGCATATTTAAATATTTTTCAGCTGTCAAATTTCCATCTATAAATATAGGACCAATAATATGGTCGCCTATGATACCGGCCCAAACGTTCACCTTTTGAGGGTACTGAGTATGTGTCTCACGCATCCAATTAGAATTCTCTGCTGACCAATATCTACAGTTCTGTCGGTTTACCTCTCCATTCACTGTGAATGTTGATTCGTCAGAAAAAAGAATGGTACCAAGAGCTATCTCATTTCTGCTCAGCTTATTCATCAATCTTTCGCAGAAATCCATTCTACGATCTGGAACGTCTTCTGTTAACTACTGCACAAAAGTTAATTTGTAGGGATGAAGTTTTTCTTTATGAAGACATCTTAGAACAGTTGTATGACTAACATTATTTTCACGGGCAATTTGACGTGTACTTGAAGTTGGATTCTCTTCGACACTTAACAAAATATCCACTTTCACATCATCTTCAACGAAGTGTGGTTTTCTTTTCAATGGTTTGACATGTCCAAGTTCTCTGAATTGTGAATGAATTTGAGACACAGTACTTTGTGAAATATTAGGCAATTCGGGATACCTGTGATTAAATAAGTTTGCCACTTCAACTTTACTTCTGCAGTTATCCCCGTACCCGATCATCATTAAAATATCAATTCGGTGAGTCTCAGTTAAATATTTCATTGTTATGTCGACAAGGAATGAGTGTTTGACAAAGATTTCACTTCTTCGGTATAAACTGTCGACACATCAACAACTGACAGAATAGAAAACAATCCACATTATTTACCGATTTTGTTTAATTATTGGCGTGTTTAGGCAATTTTTAGGTATTTATGATAAAATTCATGGGCGTAGCAGATTTGTTTAATATACAAATACGTCTAATAATTAGTTAGTTTAGATTTTTGATAAATCCATATTTAGCTAATTTAAAAAAGTACCAATATTTCAAGTGTAATAAATTATTAATTTTAAAATTTCACCCTGTATAATTCATAACTGACCATACATTATTTAGTTTGTTGTAATCGGTTCATTAAGAGGATTTCAAAAATATGCAAATATACAGGCTGTTTCATTAAAAAAAACAACACCGACTATGGCATACTTGCGTGAATCACCCTGTACATTTAAATTGATGTTTACATAACGCACAACTCAATTCAAAAGTTGACGTGTCTCGGCATTTTTTATAATTTTCTAAAATAATGACATAAAGAATTTTATTCCATAAGTGGTTTCCACACTGTATGAATGAACAGTAGACAGTGATAAACATAAGGATTCATAAGTGCACAATTATTAACTATTTAATACCAGATATTTCAATGTAATCTTATAGTAATTGAAAACACACCGACTTCATATTTATTGAATGCTTGACTTTATTAAATTATAGTTATTAAAAGTATCAGTTATTTGTGCAGTCAGCTAAATAATTACTTACTTCATCAAACACTAATTATTGTAAAAATTATAAAACGATATGAAGCATACATAAGGAATAATATAACAAAACAAAACTCTATCAAGCACTATCTATTCAGCAAAACAATATTCAGATTTCTTTTTCTTCCTGACACACCCATATATTTCCACCTGACAACGGATTACTTGAAACCTTATTATATATTTTTTCAGGTATACATGGAAACTTGACAATTAAAGATGGTGTTACTTCGTCCATAAGTATCACTTCGCAGCTAGAAAGCGAGTACGCTGAAGTTACTGTTGTGCCTGTTGCAACTGCAGGTCCATGCAATTCTTCTTGTCATACCATATATCCATTTTTGATATTATTATTCTTTATGACATTTATAGTGGCTGTCACACAAATGCCTCTACTCATGATAGTTTTAAGGTAAGTGATTTAACATGAAACAGGGAAAACAATAATGACATTTACTTGAAACCCTACAAAATACACATAGTCGAC
>CAJUYH010005455.1:0-23232 GCA_910591685.1 Galerucella tenella | reverse complement strand
TCAGCCACGGCGTTCGTGCAGAAACCGAAGACCTCCAGCCTACTACATCTCTTCATAGAGGGGGCGAATGTAATAATAGTCTCCTTGCGTCTTTATTGAAGATTGTAGTATGAACTATGTTTATAGTGTTTGACGTTGTCTGTCACAAAAGATTGTCATTTTGTATGCATTACTGCGTTGTATTTTAAAGTTGAATAAAGCCAATATTCTGTTTGGTTTTGCTAACATCTGTATCAGAAATGTTACTCATGTAACCAGATAGGTCATACTGCGAAGTCTGCCATGTGCAAAAATAGAATCCACGCGTTAGAAGAGGAGCAAAATGATGTTTTTGAGACAGAAGAGTCTGAAGATGGATTCGAGTTAGAACTTGGGTGAGTGTACTATTAAGTCTTCAACATCTGATAGTAATGACACACTAAGGGTGAAATTCATAGTCGACACTTGAGGGTCACTCATACTTCACTCATCCTTATCGTATGCAGAGACACTTGACAGGCGAAAAGTGAGGTTGAGTTTGAGTGTAACTTGAGTTAAATATAAGTACAGATTCCAGCTCCCTTGAGTGAAGATTTCTAACCTATATACCAAGTTTGTACCATGTTTGTACCTTACACTGTCATTTTACGATATCAATTTTGTTTGGTTGTTATTTGTCTATTATAGTTTCAAATTTTTCAAGGAAATTAGTATGATGGATGATTTTATTGATTTTGTAAACTATATAGATGATGATAATGCTTACGTTTATCGTTTACCTAGGTTAGTAATCACATTGGTGTGGTAAAAAGCAAAATAATTAAATTAATCATTTTTTTATATAAAACAATGCTCTCCACTTGAATTAAACTCGTGTGCCAGTGACACCCATGTCTTTTCCTTTTCAGCTAAGCTAGCACAATCAGTTTTTTTTATATTCTATAAAAGAATATTTACGAACCAGCTCACTTAGGACTAGTTTTTCGCGAGACGAGAAGAGTTTTCTCTTGTTTTCTATTTTCCTAAGAGATAATGAACTTCAATTAAATAATATCTACTATAAAAATAGAAAATAAGAATCTAAAATTATCTATTGAATAACTAGTTTGAAAAATAAACGTACTCAGCAAATAAGAAATGTATATGAACAGTAAAGAACTAAACTGAGAATAAAATACTTGCAGAGGGCTAATACACGAACTGAACACAAATTCTAATATGAATGCCATGCAACATGTAACAGATGTTAGCTGAACGTTGAAGGACGATCATAGATCACAATTGTTAACCAAACGCAACCAAAAGTTCCTAATAATAACATTGATGCCAAACTTTCTCCACTCAAATTGAAGTATCACTTGAGTAAAGACTGTGGATATGAAAAGTCGCCTCGAGCTAAACTCAAACTAAGTTGAGTTTGCTTGATAATAGCCCAAGGCCGCAAGCCGAGGGCTATTATCTTTGAGCAACACGCTTGAAGGATTCTCTACGACAAAATTTTGAGTATTTATCAAGACCCTAGGAGTATTCGATAAGATAATTTTTTACTTTGTAGATATCAAAAAATTGATTGTCAATCTGACGTTCAATAATTTTTAATACAAACTTTATTAGTTTTAATCAAATATTATTCATTTTTATTCAAAACTACAGTTGTGAAAAGTACAATTGGTAAATTAATTGAATCGTTAGATGCAATACCAAATCTTTGCGACATTTTCAATCCAGTTGTCAGTTTGACGTTTAATTAATTTTTAATATAAAATGAGAACCGAACTGAATACACAGGTAGGGTATTTTCGCTGTAATACAGCGGTGATTGGATGAAATTTGACACATGACTTGAAATTAAGTAATTTGATTGGTTACTGTATTCAGTGAAAAATTATCAATATTATACTTTGAATGCATACTGTATGTTCATAAACAAATGGTAATTATTGTACCCTTTTGTATTTTAAAATTAAACAAAACAAAAATTTTCATTTGTTCAATTTTCCAGTATTTTTTTATTTTCCTTTTTTTATCTAATATGCTGTAATTTAAAAAGGACAAACAATTGAATTCCCAATCTGGTAGGTAATACCAATGAAAAAAAGTGTGTCATAAATTCCCACGGAGGGGGGAGGGTTTCATAATGGTAGCTCGTGGTCTAATGGTATATACACGTGTAAGATTCAATAAATATAAATTGAATAAATAGTTATCAAGTTGTCTAAGATAGGTCTAAGTGTTTAGTGATCAGTAAATACACAGCACGACTGACAGAAGTTGAATCAGCTATTCGAAACTTTTATTTACAAAATGTCTAGAAGTAATTCTATTTAGAGTAGTTATTTTCTATCTATATTAATCAAATTGGTGAGAAATGAGATACAAATAAAACAAAAAATTGTGGACTTACAAGCCACTCTATCTTAATGTTTATAGCAATGTTTACTTAATTATGGCCAAAACTACATGAACGTTGTCTTTTATGCTAAAGGCTAGACCAACAAAAAACGTAACAGTAGCCCAATTCATGTTGCTAAGTAGTGTAATCTCGTCAAGCATTAAGCTCAAATGCTATATGTTGACAAAAAAACTTTTCAATCTGTGTTGTCTTATTCAATCTCCTTTGTAAATTAGGTAGTGTGGAGACGAAACAGACAAGCAATAATCAAGGTAAGACATAACTAACGAAAAATAAAGAATTTTACAATTTAGGTTGGTCAATTCACGAGGTGTTTTAATTAATTTTTGTATGATATGTGAGAGTTGAAGCTAATCGAGTTATCAAGAGTAATTCCCTAATACCTAATCTGATTGATATTATCGACGATTTATATAAATATTTCACTCATACTTGTTGTATCAATGCAACGAATGCTAAATTATTAAATGGAAATTCAAAAATCACAGTGGAATTTCTACGTTGCCATGACATGTTAACAATTATCATAACTGCAATATTTTTACTATTCAATAAATAAATTGTTGGGACGTTACACCACTAGGTTTCGTTTTTCTTTTGTTGATTTTGAAGGACCACCCTTTGCAGGGACGATTATTAAACTCTTTTAATTTCACACCACAAACTATTTACTTTATTTAACATAAACAAAAAAAAACATAAACATTGAACATAAATGCTGTTACATAATATTCTTATATACGTAATGTGTCTTTTAACCACTACCTCGTGGTGATTTCTACACTGATTGACGATTGTCTTTCGCGTACTTGACTTCACGCTCTTCTTTAGGCGGTGGTGTCGTATTGACTTAAATTAATTACCCCCGGTAAAAGGAAAGAAAATTCGGATGGAGGAAGCGGTGAAATATCTAAGGGTGTGGTTGGATAGCCAATTATCCTTCAAAACCCATATGTTGAAGGCTGCACAGAAGGCAAAAGTAAGGGCATCATGGCTGGGAAGATTAATGGGTAATGTGAAAGTACCGGGGGAGTGGATTAGAAGGATAATTGGTAGGACGGTAGAGCAGAGTATGCTGTATGGCGCGGAAGTGTGGGGTGAGAAAGCAGGGGTGAATGCGAGGGTTAGACCACTCCTGCGTCTGCAGAGAGGGATACTCCTGCGGGTGGTGCAGGCGTACAGGACACTGGGTGGAATGGCAGCAGCAGTGCTGTCAAGGTTCTATCCATTGGACTTGATAGCTAGAGCCAGACAGAAACGCTGGATGGGTGCGAACAGAGAGGAAGTACAGGACCACGATTCACGAACTGATGAACGATCACATCACGTGAAAACTTGACAGTTTCGTATTTTCAATGCAAGGTTCGTTCACATAACTCTTCACTTGATGAATAGCAAGCGATGTGTGATGTGAAAGGAACTGGTGAAACATGCGCATGTGTGTTATAATGTGACAAAAACTTAGATTTTATTTTTTCGGGGTTAGGTAATTTCTTCTTCTTTGTTTAAAAGTAACATTCGGCGTTTGCTTAGTAAACTGTCAAAATACAGTAAATTTCACTTTCATCGGTGGAGGACACTGATTGCTGGAGAATACGTTTTTTTTGTCAAAACATGAAGGGACCGTTCACATCACACGTTCACATCAGTATTCACTTCACTTATTCAAGAATACTGGTCCAGAAATGGATGGATGAGGAAATGGAGAGGAGGTGGGATGAGTATGAGGGTGCGCTAAAAGAAGTGATGATGTTGTTGAGACAGAAGAGTCTGAAGATGGATTCGAGTTAGGACTTGGGTGAGTGTACTATCAAGTCTTTAACATCTGGTAGTAGTGACACACTAAAAAAATGGTATTACCCCCGATAATTTAATCCAATACTTTGTAGTCTTCACTATATTTTCCGCTTGTGATTTTACTATGTACTTCATGCATAATTGTAATGCCTATGTAATTTATTCATTTTCTCTAGTTTTGCATACTTTTGTTGTTTTAGTTTTTAGGACTTTTTAATGATGTATTTTTTGCATAGCGATACTACATATAGAGGCAACAAGCCAGCTCGGAATCCATCAGCATCTAAGAGAGAGATAGAAAGTCGGAGGCTTAGGCTGCCTTCATCTAATAGCACAAATGATGTATGCACAGATAAAGGCAGAGAAACCTCTGATCGTCTGTCTCTTTCCCTCTGACCGGAGTTAAGACGGATATTCCCACTTACATAGTTGCCTATGGCTTGTTGCCTCTATTTGTATTACCTCTATGATTTTTTGTGCCCAGTGCGTTAATAAATAAGTGAACAAGTGTATAATACTCACCCTTGTTTCAAATCTTAAAATTTTTGGATTGTTCCATATTTTACAGTTTTTAAATATCCCAAAATTCAAGGCAAGGACCTTCCCTTTCTCCTTGTTCCTTAGTCTTGTCTTATATACTTCACAGATTGCAGGTTAGTAACACAGTTCATGTATTCTTTTTTTATTGAATTTGTTTCTCCTGGTCAACATCTTCATCTAAAAATCTGAAATTAGGCATCACAACAATTAATGAATTATGCAAAATACAATCCTAAACACCACTTCATTTAAAATATCAGATAATACACAGAATAAGTCTACACATTTGAAAATTTTTATTGTCTATTAAAATTTTCTTTATGAAATGTTTAGAAATGTTAAACAACTGACTTTAAATTAGTATATTATATGATGCCCATTTTGCACGAGTATGAAATTTGCAGCACGAGCCGAAGGCAAGTGCTGCATTCGGCTCGTGCTGCACTTCATACGAATGCAAAATGGCCTTTTTGTTGCGAATTGCATACTATACTTTTTCTATGACAACATTTCGTTCACGCTTAATACATGCATACATTGCAAAAACTTCGAAATAAATAAACTGATAATATTTCATTACTCTGAATTCGCCGCTAATGGGCTTTCTATCAGAACTATGATATAAATTGAAAAAATATGTAAATATTTTCTTTATTACTATTTTTAATAGGTACACAGAAATAGAAGCCGTAGTCGTGATTTTAGAGTGAACCCCGACCTAACACGAAATATTCCATTTCGCATTTTGTTGCTTAGCAACTTGCCTAGCAGCCGATGCAAAAATGAAATCCTGTACAAAATGTGCTTGTTTATGATTAGAGTTACGGTTATAAAATGAACATTTATCGAGGTTGTCGTAGAAAAATAATATTTTCTTATCTACTTTATTAACAGTTTCTTATAAATAAAATGTCATTTTAGTAAAGCATGTTATCAATAGATGTCAAAGGTAATAGTTGAATACTATTATAACGCTTCACATAGTCTTTGAAATCAAAGAACAAAAACCGTTCACCAAGAAGCAACAACTACTTCCCTATATATGCCACGATGGGCATTGGAATTTGTTGAACGGGGTGGTGTATTACCATTTAACTTTGAAGTGTAATTCAATATCCTTCCTGGCATATAGCCAGGGAAAAAGTTGTTGCTTCTTGGGAAACGGTTTACGGGAAACTGTAAATAAAGTAGGTAATATTTTAATGCCTATAGTGTTATGAAACATAAAAAACAAATGTCTCAAGTGTGTGTTTATACCAAGTTGTTGTAGTATTTGTAAAGATCCTGAACCAATCAAATCAAATGCCAAATTATTCATCATTTATCAACCGTCAAACAAGTTGTGCTTTCTTTGAATCAAACTCCAATTATTCCGTTAAATTTAAACTTCCAGACATAGCTTCTGTATATACCGCAGAACTATTTGCCATACTGCAAGCCCTTCAATATATACTAACAAGAAACGATAAATGTTTTATAATTTTTACGGACAGTAAAAGTTGTGTAGATAGATTAAAAAATTTGGATTTTACTTCAAGTCTTAATCACATTGAAGCCGAAATTTTAAAGACACACTTTGAAATTAACCAACAAAATAAAACACTTATAGTGGCGTGGATAAAAGGACACTCAGGAATTAGAGGAAACAATATCGCAGATGCCTTAGCAAAATCGGCTTTAACTACAGGCAAAACGATAAAACAAAATTACATTCCCTACACCGATTTGTACCCAACATTCAAAGAAGAGTTGAGAGAAAAATGGCAAGAAAATTACAAGTGTTCAACAGTCGGCTTCAATTACGTCACATCTCAAAGCAGCCTTACAACAAAAAGTTGGTTTAGTACAGTTAGCAAAAGACATTTTATTGTAACAATCAATAGAATAAGATCAGGACATGCTCTTACTCCTAAATACCAGCATAAAATAGGTGTCGCGAATAGTCCAAACTGTGAATGTGGTATAATAGGTGATATCAACCATATGATTTTAGAATGTGAAAGAAATATGGACAGCATTAACCAACTGTATGGAGACCTAATTGGAAACAAATGTTATTTTCCCGTCAACACAAACTGCATAATCTTTAGCAACAACACTAACATATATTATTGTATTTATCAACATCTAATCAGATGCAAAATTAAATTGTAAATTCTAATGAAAATGTAAGCAATATTGCGACAGAACAAATTGTAAGTGTGTCAACGAAAAAAAAAATAAATAATGAATAAAAAAAATTATATAAAAAAAATGAAAAAAAAAATTGATAAAAAAAAGTAGAAATTTAAAAAGAAAAAAAAAGTTTCATTATACAGAGCAACTACAGACACACAATACCAACCATTAACAAAACGATGTCAATGCTGTTAAAACTGTGTAACAATAAATTTTAAGACGTAAATAACTAAAAATTGATCTGGCTAATTGGTTTTTGCCAAAGCCATTTAACTGAAGGGAAAAAAATTATTTGAAAACTATTATATTTAAGTCCAGTAAGTGAACACTTGAAAATATCGAAAGCTCCTGAAAATTCGCTGAAGACTTCACTTAGGCTCAATTTGTAGGTCACGGCAGGTGTTTATCGACGAGAAAAAACTTTACGAGATTGAGTTTACGGAAGGGGGAGAAAATGGCCCCCTAAACCCTGGAAAACGGGTATCTCGCTAATATCTGGCTCAATATGCGAATTAGGGCCGGTTTTACAATAGAGATTTATACTAGGTATAGTTATTCTGGGAATAAAGTTATTCCAGAATTTATACCTAGTTTAAAACTAGTTGGTTTTACGATGCTTTTTTACACCGGTATAGCAATTCTTACTCCAAACCAACTAGTTTTATTCTAGGTATAAATTCTGGAATAACTTTATTCCCAGAATAACTGTACCTAGTATAAATCTCTCTTGTAAAACCGGCCCTTAGAGAAATTTTCTTTGAATAAAAAATGAAGATCCTATTATCTACAAAAGTGGTTCCTATAATTTTTTTTCGAAAATTCGATAGATATCGAGATAATGAGACATAAAAGTCTCCTCATTTCAGCTGCTGATGTTCTGCCTGTAAGAATTCTGTCAAAGCTTTTTTCCACAAGATTTTAAAACTATTTCATTAATTTGTTCACTTTTTTTTTAAATTTTTCAAATAATGGAACCTTGGGAGGTCTTAAATGATCTCAGAATTTTTTTTTAAATCTTCCTTGCGTTTTGATGAAAAATTGATTTGTTTACTTACCTACTTATTTTAAAAAAAGTCCGGTTTTTACCGGTGTGATGAATTTCCCTGATTTCTGGAAAATGATTGGATTTTATTGAAAATCAAAAAGTACATTCGAAAACTAGACACCCTAAGCTTTAAAATGATGTGCATTGAAAAGAAATATATAGGAAGATACGTTTTTAAATCGCGCTTGTTCCACAGATTGTACAGAATTCCGAAAACGGCTGAAAAATGTGAATAAACAAATCAATTTTTCATCACAACAGCGCAAGAGAGATATTAAAAAAAATCTCTGAAATCATTCAAGACCTTCTAAGGTTCCATTATTTAAAAAAATTAGGATAAAAGACTATTTTTTTAAATATGAACAAATTAATGAAACAGTCTCAAAATCTTGTGGAAAAAAACCGCTTTTTTAAATATTTTTGTCAAGTACGGACGAGCTGCAAGTCACATGGAATGATAGCTACGGGTCTTCCCATTGCAATGAACTGTGAATCATCGGGAAATGTCAATTTTTCGCCAAGTTATGGAACAATTCGTCCGCCCCCTGCATAGATACAAGAATTCCTACAGGCAGAGCAGCAGCTGAAATGAGGAGACTTTTAGGTCTCATTATCTCTATAACTAACGAATTTTCGAAAAATAAATGATGGGGACTATTTCTGTAGATAATAAGACGATCTTCATTTTTTATTGGAAGAAAAATTCTTTAATTCGCATATTGAGCCAGATATTAGCGAGAAACCCGTTTTCCAGGGTTTAGGGAGTCATTTTCCCCCTCTTTCCGTAAACTCAACCGCATTGAGCCCAAAGTGAAGTCTTCAGGGACTTTCCAGGAGCTTTGTCCCTTCATTTACTGGACTATTAAAAGCATTGTAGAAATTAGAGCACAAATAGATAATTCATTTACATCCGATGTCGTGGAAAGCGAAATTAAAGAAAATAATTTAATAAAATTCGAGCTTATTGATTAGTATGAGTTAAAGAAAATTGTTTATTCATTGAAAAAGAAGAGTTTTCCAGATTAAATTAGACTAGAATTATTACAAGAATGTTTTAGTAGTTTGTGTGATCTAAATTTAGTGCACAGTTCATTGGAATTGAGTAAAATACCTGCTGCAATGAAAGTAGCAACAATTGTACCAATACCTAAAGTACCAAATACAACACAAGCTGCAAAGTTAAGGCCAGTGAATATGATTAATGCTACTGGTAAAATGTTGGAAAAAGTCGTTTATGAACAAATGGTAAATTATTTAGAGGAAAATATAATACTATGCGAGTACCAGTCCGGATTTCGTAATAAACATAGCTGTGAAACTGCTTTACAATGTGTTTTAACAGATTGGAAAATCAATTTGGAAAATAATATGTTTATTATAGCAGTATTTCTTGATCTCCAAAGAGCTTTTGAATTCAAAATATTGATATTCATGGTAATGCATTGAACTGGCTAATAGAATATCTTACAATTTACATTTAGATAAAATAGATAATATTGTACTATGATTTCTAATATATTTAAATGATATTGTAAGTGTTGCAGAATATTGCAAAATAGGTAGGTACATTCATTTGCAGATGATACTTTAATATACTTCAGTGGTAATAATTTGCAAAATAATACTAAGACTGTTAATGTCACACTCAATAACATTTATGAATATTGTTGTGTCCAATAAAACTAAGTGGGTGCTATTGGGATGAATTAATAGTCGCCAACTGAATGAATTAAATTTAAAATTAAAAGCCGGAGAAAATGAAATTTAAATATTTGGGTGTAACTTAACTATTGATAGTGAATAAAATTGTGTGTGAATGGAATGGTTTAGAAGGAAATGAGTACGTTTACTTGGAAGCCAAGAGAGCCTTCAAAATGAATACTTATACTAAACTTTTTGTTTTCTCAGACCTTTTAAATGATTATAAGAAACATATTAGAAACAATTGGGAGCAATCTTACGCCGATTTCGCTAAAACATCTAATAGTCAATATTTCCTTTTGCATCCTACTTTACCAATTAAGATTCCTCATATTTCTAATTTTGATTATAGAAAACAATATACCTCCATCATATCTCGTTTAAGAATGAATCATGGTCGTTTCCCGAATCATCTTTTTAAAATAGGTATTGTGAATTTTCCAGCTTGCTCCTGTAACAATGTATTAGTAGACTTGAACCATATTTTCTTTGAATGCATTGAAAACAAAATAGCAACAATCGAACTTTACAATTCTCTGATCGATTTCAATTGAGATGATATAGTATTAAGAATTTATATTTCATTTAAAATAAAAGTTTTGTATTACAATGCTAACTATATTTATAAGGTGAGCGACCCGAGTGCCATGTCATGTGGCTCAGGTTCACATCAGGAAATTGATTGCAATAAAATATTATTTTGTAATATGTATGTGTCAATACGTCTATGCTGAATATCGAGAAATGGGTAATGCTGTGTAAGCAGCATGTGCCGATTAGCAAACAGGAAATACGTTTTGCTATTCTCGATATTCAGGGAATATATTTTGAGGTATGGTATACCCCAAGAAATCCTCACGGATAAGAGCGCTGAATTTATGTCGAGTATATTCAAGGAGACATGTAATCTTCTAAAAATTAATCAATTAAATTCAACAGCATATCACCACCAAACATTAGGAGCACTCGAAAATACTCACAAAAATTTAGGAGTCTACTTAAGAATGCAAGTGGCTAAATATTCAGAATCGTGGAGCTCGTGGCTGCAATATTGGTGTTTCTCGTTCAACAATACAGTTCATACCGAGACCAAATATACGCCATACGAGCTAATTTTCGGAAAATCGGCAATTTTACCATCAAATTTGACAAATACAATAGATCCTCTGTATAATTTTGACAATTATCCTCTTGAACTAAAATATAGATTGCAAAGGGCAGCGGCAGACGCAAGGAACAACCTCCAAAACTCGAAAATCAAAAGAAAGACTCGTTACGATAAAAATGCAAATCCTATACATTATCAGCCGCAAGATAAGTTATACATAAAAAATGAGACGGGCAATAAATTACAACAATTATTCGAAGGTCCTTATGAGGTCGTAGAAGATTTAGGTTCTAATGTAAAAATAATTAAAAACAATAAGGAATGCACTATTCATAAAAACAGAACACAACAAGCATTAAAGCGTGATGTTGATTGTTTATTATGTTTAGTTAAGGTAGTTTTTATTTAATTGTCTTAGGTTAGTTTTGTTTGTTTATGTAAATTAATAAGGATAATCGTATTACTATTGTATTTCAGTTTTATATAAATATATATATTTCAGTTATGTCTTGGGTTATTATAATACTTATACATTGTAATTTTCTTTAGAGTATATCAAAAGAATTTTTATTTTGGCCACTATAATAAAAATTCCTTCTTTTACCCCTGGGAGGTGAGATAATATAGTATTAAGAATTTATATTTCATTTAAAATAAAAGTTTTGTATTACAATGCTAACTATATTTATAAGGTGAGCGACCCGAGTGCCATGTCATGTGGCTCAGGTTCACATCAGGAAATTGATTGCAATAAAATATTATTTTGTAATATGTATGTGTCAATACGTCTATGCTGAATATCGAGAAATGGGTAATGCTGATTAGCAAACAGGAAATACGTTTTGCAATTCTCGATATTCAAGGAATATATTTGAGGTAGTAATAAAGTTAAGTTGATATAATTAAATTGTGTTTTTTAATTATATACCCTTTATGGCCTTACCTTGGAAGAACCGACAAGAGTACACATATTACATCATTACACAATTTTCCTCTTCCCACAAATATAACCACTCTTTTGGCAAACATGGATAAGTATGTACTTGATGTACTTGATTTCATAAATAAGTCTAAATTATCTATTTAGACATACGCTTTGATATTTCAATTTTTTACTAACTTTTAATTTTCTGTGG
Source organism: Galerucella tenella (assembly GCA_910591685.1). NCBI lineage: Eukaryota > Metazoa > Arthropoda > Insecta > Coleoptera > Chrysomelidae > Galerucella > Galerucella tenella. The sequence continues at coordinate 11,335 of CAJUYH010005455.1, read as the reverse complement.
CTAATAGACTATGTCTGAGGCCATTCTCCACCACACACACATAGTGAATTGAAAACAAACAGTATTCTGGCACAAATTTTCATAGCTTAATTACTATGCTCAAGACCCTCTATGTTAATTTTTCTTTGCCAAAAAAGACAAAAATACATTAGACATTTTTTTTCTCCAATATGACTATACCACTGGATTCAGAACCATCACAAATGTAAACTACCAAAGTTTTATGAAACAATTTTTATTAACGACAAAGTTATTATTCAAGACTCAGTTCAAATTGTATTTTTCTGTGGTTACAATGACAGAAGTGAACGAGAAGTAATGGAAATAGGTAATCGGAGACATCCAGATCCCTGTATTTGCTGCTTTGTAGTGCACAAAATTAAAAAAAGTATTTATTGAGACTGGAGCAGTGACCAAACGTATTAAACAAAAATTGCAGGAAAGAAATTTTAATGACCGTATTGTCATAGACTACTTTGCCAACAATCCACATTAATAAGCACAATTTTACATTACTTTCAGAAGCTATAACTCCAGAACGGGTTAAGTTATCGGCTTCAAATTTTCAATGTGCAATATGTTTGCGTCCTAGTTTTTGTTTTCCATGTTGCCATTTCAAAAATTTGTCTTCATTCTACGTAAAAAATTAATGAAAATGCCACTTTTTCCAAATTCATGTTGTAATAACTTTGTCGTTAATGAAATTGTTTTTATAAAATTTTGGTAGTTTACATTTGTGATGATTCTGAATCCAGTGGTATAGTTATATTTGAGAAAAAAAATGCCAGATGTACTTTGGACTTTTTTGGCAAAGAAAAATTAACATAGAGAGCCTTGAAAATAGCAATTAGGCTATGAAAATTTGTGCCAAAATACTGTTTTTAATACTGAATCTAACAAAAAAATTAAATCAGAATTGGTTGAGAAATGCGGATTTTACAGGGGTGCTTCCAAACAAAATGGGTCACACTGTAATTTTATGTTACTTTATGTGTGGATGTAGTATTATTATTGTATTTAATTTCAGAGATTTTGGAGCTTATGTGCACCTACCTATATTCTAATGTAAATTGTTTTAAACGATACATATATATTTGGAAAATAAAGCAGTCAGTCAGAAGCATTAGTTATTTTATTCGGTTTATTAGTTAGTTTTTGGAAAGTGTTTGGCCTTTCGTTTTTCATGAATTAACAAACTCTCCATTGTTCTTCATTTATTTATAAGTTTTTGTTTGGATAACCTACTATTCGCTTGAATAGTTGCCATCTCTACAAACATTTTTTATATAAAATCTAAAAAATAAAACCACAAAGCCTTGGACAGTGTCTGGCATTGTGGATTGTTGTACAAACCACAACAAATGAAGTGCCCGGAATACCTGCTACTAATAATAAAAAATTACCTCAGTCACAGAACAATACAAATAAAAGTTAACAACAGTGTCTCACAAACAATTATACCTCAACAAGCAGTTCCGCAAGGCTCCCCACTTTCTCCTCTGCTCTACAATCTCTACTGTCATGACATATACAACTTTGGGTTAGCACCAGAGCACATTAATTTACAAAATTACATATTGCAGTATGCAGATGACACCGCTTTAATTAGTCAATTAGAATGCTAAAGGCACTTAACTGGATGCCAATAAATAAATTAATACTATACTTCACATTAATTTTTATTTTTGAAGTTAAAATTGGACTTGCACCAGTGTATTTTCAGGATAAGTTTTGTATTAATCTTGATGTACATAGCTATAACACAAGAAATAAGGAAAATTTGAGAATTGAAATGTGTAGAAGAAGTAGCACCTATAACTCTGTTTTTCATAAAGGTATTGATTCTTTCAATAATTTACCAGAATATATTAAAAAAAGTTCATCTGTAAATTCTTTTAAGGGCATTAAAGGATTATTTATTGTCGGAGTCAACAGTCACAGTGTAATATGATATGTTTGTTAAAATTGAATGTCTTTTGTACATATAATCAACAACCTTATTTGCTTATTTGTTATCAATTGTTATTCAATATTTTCCACTTCATTCTAAATGTTTTAGGGACAGATTCCATTAAGCTTTTATTTGCAAAAACAGATAAAACAGATGTGGTAATAAACCTAATTGAAGGATGTGAGAATGATTCAAGTGAAGACCAATATTCTGAAACATTATTGTGTTTAAAACTGAATGTCTTTTGTACATACAATCAATAACCATATTTGCTTATTTGTTATCAATTGTTATTCAATATTTTCCACTTCATTCTAAATGTTTGAGGGACAGATTCTATTAAGCTTTTATTTGCAAAAACAGATAATGTATTATTATTTTTATGATAAAAGCCCCAATTGTTGAGATTTAGGTTGAATTTAAAGAATCTTATTTTAAGGCACAAAGTCGTCACCCTCCAAAAAAAATTGTGGCTAGTCTTCACTTTAGGGAAATTGAAAAAGTACATCATATGAGATGTCTATCGATCACATTCGACGAGCTGGGTTTGAGCCATTTAGGTTGGGTTGGGTTAGGTTAGGTTGGGTTATGTTAGTTAAGGTGAAAAAGCGTGAAAATAATCGAAAAATAAAAAAAAGCAAGAAAGATAGGATTTTTGTGATATTTTAAAGTGGGGAAACTTTTCACCTGGTGACCTCCAGCAAAAAAAAATTGCACCATTGTACTCTACTCGTGAAATGTGATCGATTTGATGGGGTCCGGTGAACTATAGGGACACACGAATTTCTTAGTGATTTTGCGAAAAATCGATAGTACTCACCTATTTTGAGGATTATCCGTCGAAAAATTTGCGGGTTATACAGAGAAAAATCCAAAAAAAAAAAAATTTTCGCCACTTGAATCATCACTTTTGGACTAAATATTTAAAACAAACAACCGTTCAAACGTATTACACTGAGCGGGAAAATGATGAAGAACATGTTTTCTCTCTAATAATAACATTTCAGTGAGTTTCTTCAAAATATTGCTTAAATTACCACTTTTATAAATATATATTTGAGAGGCTGCAAATTTGCATGAAAACAATAAATCAAATGACAAATGACATAGAAGCTCTAGCGTAAGCAGTAGTGTGTAACGCCCGTCAAAAATCAGCGATAACCACAAATATACACCAAATTTGTAGTAAATACCATGGCCACCTAGAATAGAATAGTATCTTCTTGGGTGTGTTCTGTGATCTTCTGTAAGTTCCTTGTGGCATTACTTAGGGCCGGTTGCACCAACTCTACATAGAACGCATCCCAGACCTAGGTCCGACAGTCCGACTAGAATACGAATGCGTCGTATACCGTTGCACCAACATGGCACCAACCAAAAATCCGCGTTCTAGGATGGATCGATGATCCACATTCTAGGTCGTCGATTTCCGTAACCAAACAGTTTATTGTATTTTATTTTTTGATCATTATTATAATTTTAATCGTAGTCAGTAATCAGTAGATGTTTGTTTCATAATTTGAGCCATTTCCTTTATTTGAAGTTTCTCCTCATTTGTTTTCGAAGTGATTTTATTTTTTTTATATTTTATTTAATATGAATGTAGGTGTAGATAACGTAGATTTAGTGGATAACGTAGATATGGTGGACAATTTTCCAACACCTCGTCGAGTGTTCGAAAGAACAAACTATTTTGAGTCATATTCTGATGACGAATTTTTTAAAAGATTCAGGTTGCAAAAACGAACGGCTTTGATGGTGTTAGGTTAGATCGAATCGAGGATCAGCTAGAGTATCCAGATGATAGGTAATTTACTGCGAATCTATACATTATTGTGAAAGAAGTTAATACTTATATTTTTTCCTAGAAATAATTCTTTGAGTCCCATGAATCAATTACTTTTGACATTACGGACATTTGCTACTGGTGGACATCTCTTGTCAATTGGGGATTTTATACATGCTGACAAAGCTACTGTATCACGTACTGTAGCTTAGAGCAATAGCTCATTTATCAAGAGAATACATCAAGATGCCCGGAAATCCACTAGAAACAGCAGCAGAGCAAAATAAATTTTATGATATTGCCAATTTCCCTCGAGTTATTGGAGCAATTGATGGTACTCATGTACGGATATTATCGCCAGGTTTGAATTATTTTAAAAATAAAACACATTTTATAATTGTAGGTACCAGTGTGCAAAATATATAACATGAATATTTGAAAAAAATTGAATTAATGTCTCTAAAAATGTAATTATTCATCATGTTCTACCCTATAAACAAATTTACTAGCATTAAAATATTAATATCCAAATGTATAAATCAGACACAATAATTCTAATATTTACATAAATATCATGATATTTTTAAAACCCTTGTTTTAGGTGGTAATGATGCAGAAGTATTTCGCAATAGAAAGGGATATTTTTCGTTAAATATACAAGCTGTTTCCAGTGCTGACTTACTTTTTAAAGATATAGTTGCTCGGTGGCCAGGTTCTACCCATGATATGACAATATTTAATAATTCAAGATTGAAAGCTAACTTTGAAATGGGTAATTTCACAAATGGACTTTTGCTAGGTATATGGAAATCATTAAACAGTAAATGAAAAATAAAATATATATTAATATCATTGTAGGTGACAGCGGGTACTCTAATTTACCATATTTATTTACACCTTTCCTTGATCCACATATTGCTGGTGAAAGAACGTACAACAGGTCACATATTTCAACTAGAGTTAAAGTAGAGCATTTATTTGGTGTTTGGAAAAGACGTTTTCCAATAATGGCTTATGGGTGCAGGATGAAATTAGAAAATGTGTTACCTGTTGTTATTACAACAGCTGTGCTTCATAATCTTGCTCGGCTAAATGTTGAACCAGAACCCCCAGAAGAAAATGAAGTTTTAGGGCATGAGCTTCAATAAGCCCTGCAAGATGGGGATATTCCAGTTCCAGCCCAATTGAATAATTTAGACTACAGAAGGGTGATGGTCGAAAATTATTTTGCACATTTGTAATTTCTATTATATTTCAAACTAGGTTAATGTTTCTGTTTTCTGTAATTTTAATTATAAATTCATATATCTGTGTATTTTGAAATAAATAATTACATTTTATGTGTGTGACATTTGTGTTTAAATGTTTACCTAATCAGGAAAAGAAAATTGTGGTCTGGAGTAGGTATAGTATCTAACATGAGAAAGTGAATAGTTCTAAAAATATATTTGACAGTAGTGTCCCTACACACTTTTAATTAGTTTGCAATTATATTTTAAATTTGTTTTTTGATAAATATAGTTTTAAACTTATTCATTTTACTATTTATCAAAAGTAAAGGAGTTTTACAGAGCAACAAAAAGAATTTTGGCTTATTTAGTTGATCTCTTTGTACGGTTTGTATCATAAAATTTCATTGTATTTATTTGAATGCAGTAAATTGAATTAGTTATTTTCAATTATTGCCTATATTTTATGTACATAAAATGGGTGATCAATATTTACCATAGAAATTCGAAGTTTATATTTTACAGCTATTTATTTTTACAATTACAATTTTTATTCAATTCTTGTATAAATATTTTTTTTTATGTTCATATTCCAGTTGGAACATTTTTTCCTTGTGTTCTTCTTCTTGTAGAAGCAGATCTCTTTGGGCATGTAGAACCTCAATTTTCGCCTCTTCTACAGGTCCAATCTTATGTATAGGTTTTCTTCTGGAAGACCAATTGGGTGTCTTCCAGCGTTGCCAGACGTCCCGATTTTTGCGGGACGTCCCGAAATTTCCACAAAATAATATTGTCCCGCGCGGGACAACGAATGTCCCGATTTTATAATCACATTGTTCATACAGAAATATTTCAATCAAAAACGTGGTAGAGTAATTAAAAATTACTTATTTACCCTAATCGAAACTTACTGCAGTCAATAAAACTGCCCATTCCTATGCCTTCGTACGTCCTTTTTGTTTTCCATTCAGGAGAGTCAGCTTTGCGCTTTGTGCGTGAACGTGTGAATGCCGTGAGCTGTATGTATAATATTCCGTTTTGTAGGGCATAGTCAGATTTACTATTAAGTGTAAATGTAAGTATATAATTCAGTTACCTAATAACGTTAAGTAGGTATTATTGTTTTTGTTTTTATGATGGGGTGGATTTGTAATATTTACATAGGTTAGGTACTAGTACTAGTACTGTTCAAAGAATAGAGATGTGAAATACTGTTTTATTTTTTAAGATGAGTGGCAGTTCGAATTTGAATCCTGGCGTGAGCAACGAAAGCTCCAAGAAAAAATTTAAACTAGAAGAAAAACGACTAACGAAATATAACATTGCTTGGGAGAATAAGTAGTTATAATTGGCTGTCCAAATCAAAAAATGAGCATAATGGATTCTGTAAATTATGTAAAAAAGAATTCAGTATTTCTCATGGTGGTGTAAATGACGTTCTCAGGCATTCAAAAGGTTGTGGTCATTTAAAAATAGTTTCTTCGCGTTCATCTAATTCTCTGATGAGTTACTTCGCTAAGGGGAGTACGTCTGATCTGGATTTGGAAAACAACCTTAAAGTAGCCGCTGCGGAAATATTTTCTGTTTATCACACTGTGAAACACTCTTTAAGTTATAATAGTATGGACTGCTACCACAAAATGTTCCCTTTGATATTTTCGGACTCAAATATTGCAAAAAAATTTGCATGCGGGAGAACAAAAAGTGAGGCTTGAGTGTGTGAAATTTTAGCGAAAGAATCACAAAATACTTTACTTAAAAGTATATGCGATGGCAGTCAATATTTCTCTATTTCAACAGATGCCAGTAATAAAGGCAACAGAAACATGTTCCCGATATGTGTGAGATATTTTAGTTATGAGGACGGCATTCAAAATAAACTGTTAGATTTTGTCTAAAGCAACAATGAAAGTGCAGATGATATAACAAAATTACTTTGTGACACTTTGGAAAAGTATAATTTACCCTTAAAACAAATCTCCTCCTATGGTGCAGATAATGCCAATGTTAATTTTGGAACAAATCATTCAATTACACAAATCTGAGATCTTTGAATGAGAATATATTTAAAGCGAACTGTTCAGTACATATTCTACACAACATGTGTAGATTTGCTTGTGATAAATTACCCAGCAAACACACTGACGTCACAATGACGACATTAGACGTCATTTTTAGGTCATGTTTGGTCGCGGACAATACATGACCAATTAATGACGTCCCAAAGACGTCATTAAAATGGCGAAATCTGTGACGCCAGGTAAAACCGTCTCTTTGACGTCACTTTCACGTCATTTTTAGGTCATGTTTGGTCGCGGACAATACATGCCCAATTAATGACGTCTAAAGACGTCATTAAAATGACGACATCTGTGACGCCAGGTAAAACCGTCTCTTTGACGTCACTTTCACGTCATTTTTAGGTCATCAAAGGTTGGAGAAAATTATGTTTAATTAATAATGTCGCAAAGACGTCATTAAAACGACGACACCTTCGACGACAGGTAAAAACGTCTTTTTGACGTCATTTTCAGGTCATAATTTGGTTACAGGCAGTAATGTACAATTAATGACGTCGCAAAGACGTCATTAAAATGACGACATCTGTCACGCCAGGTAATGACTTTTTGACGTCACTTTCACGCCATTTTCTATAATGTAACAAATATATGAATACATAATATTAATATACACAAATAATAATAAAAACTAAAAAACAATTAAATTGAATTTTTATTTTATGTAGTTTAACTTGGGCTTGTTTTTGAAAAAAGTGTATATTATTAATAAAACCCTGATGTGATGATCAGTAATGTAAAATAAAAACATATTTTCTGACAGAGAGCTCACTCAATACTTAATATAATATAGAATTTAATATTTTAAACATTTTACTTTTAAAATTTGCCGCTATATTTGAACTACAAATATCATTGGTATGTATATAGCTGTGTGCAAATGATGATTTTGTTAATATTTATTACTAACGTTGCCGCCTCGATTCTATTATTGTTACCATAGGTATAAGATGATTGTGCTTTCTAATTAATATTATGCCTAATATATATCATATATTATATTCTTAAATTCTGACAGTTTTAAATAAATTAATAATAATATGTCATTTGATATCTATATAACAACAATAAACAATAACAAAAGATAAAAATATCAAAAACTTCAGATCATCAGAATTTTACTATTGTAAAATATTGCTACAGCTGGCAACGCTGCTAAATTTGTCAGTCTGCGAATGCGTGACAGTCGTGTCGTGACACCACAGGGCCGCGATTCTTGACGGCGATAGAATAGAACGTTCCCTAGGGAGCGATCCCAAATTTGTTTCTACTCCCTTGTTTGAGAACGAGACATCGGTATTCTTGACCGTCGGGGAGGTATCCGAATAAGAGTTCCCCGACGAGCAGTGTTGCCAAAGGTTTTAACCAATCAGATACAACTATTTTTTGACAGACATATTACAGCTGATTACAGTTTTATTTTGTATTCAGCTTATAGTAGACACCGAATAGTATTCGGTGATAGTAGGTTTGCGAAATTAAAAATGGATAGTTCTAAGAGAAGATCGTTTCCCATCAATAATAAACAAAAAGAGATTTTAACCGATTATATAACACAAAGGCCAGAAATGTACATAGGTCGGTTAACAGCTGATTATACCAGAGAAAACATGAAAAAAAACTGGATTGAATTGACATATATGTTGAATAGTGTTCCGAATGGTCCAGCAAAAGAATGGACACAGTGGAAACACTCCTCAATCCAATTGCATTCAAATAAGTGAAAAACGAGTAAGAAAATAGACTAATGAAATATCTTAACCATGCACCCAAAACATACACATTTAGGATTTGTGATAGAATGAGGCAGGGAACGCTCTTTCTTAGGTTATGTTTTCCTTTATTATGTATTAATTGCTCCCTGGGGAGCGCTGTTCTACTGTCATTCGGTTCAAGAATGCGGTTTTCGTGCCAAGTCCGTGGACACGCCTACTTTCTCTCATTTGTTCTACTCCCTGGGTTTCAAGAATCGCAGCCCAGATAGACAGACCCCTAATCTATTATGTAGACAGATAACCTCACATAACAACACACTACGAAAACGATTTCTTAATAAAAATAAAGTGAAAAATATTCGGTTTGTTCTTTTATGCATTTTTCTTCAAAATGTTTGTTGGTGTACAGTTCACTAGTGATAAATCCATTGCCGTGGTAAATAAAGATTGGTTAACACCGCGAAAACGGGAAGTTTGGTGGCCACCATTTAAATTTCAGGCTGAATTTGACAAAGCGGCCAAAGCGGGAGAAAAGCCTGCAGAAGGGTGGAGTACACATGAAGTATACCAATGCTACTTTGAATGTGGTAAATATGACTTGATAATATAATATCTTTTTTCATTGAAAAATTTTGTTTTTAAATGTATTAGTACCCTAATATAAATACATATATTTTTTAGATGATTATAGTAAAGCTAAAAATAAAATTAATACACTTCAATACACTTCCGATATACAGTCATCAGAGGAAGAACCAATAGTCCGAGAATCACAAGTGAAAAAGCCTATCAGGAAGGTAGTGAAGCCATTGCGGTTTGAGTCCGATGAAGAAGAGGATGAGTGTCTGAATAAATCTAACTCTTTGATGAAACGACCAAAATTAGATGGTGTGAAAGGTTAGTTCGTACATTTTAAATGAAATTATGAGAGTGTATATGATCATCTCGTTTTAATATGTTTGTAGAGAAAATTTCACAATCAATCTTACCTGCTATTAGTTCTCCAAAGGTGCTGTCTCCTTCTCAATCAGAAAGTAGTTATAGATTGACTCAATCTACTTCTACAGGCTTAAAAGAATTTAACAGTTTCAATATAAGTGGTTTGGATTCGTCCTTTAGAAGTATTGGTGATGAGAGAGTGCACAAAGGTAAAGAAAAAAATCTTGGCATGTTTTATATATATAAAAGTGTTTATTTTAGAATTTAATGAAAGTTTACTCAGGGTTATGCTTCAAATTAAGGAGCAGAATGGAACCATATTAAACTTGTTGGAAAGATTAACCAAAGAAAAAACTGTACCAGCGCTAAAGCATTACTTGCCAGAAAATCTGCCTATTACTTTCCCTATAAAAGCTTTTACGGATGTTGATGAAATAGAGACATTTTTAAATGACAAAGAAAGTTTTAATGCTTTGGTAAGTTTTTGGACAATACTGTTTTTATAACAATTAATAAATGCAGATTTTTATTTTTAGGTGCTTTATTTCTACACAATTGGAGGACATGATTTAACCCAGAAGACTAATAGTATCCTGAAATTTATATTGAGTGATGATATTGCTAAGGAATATAGCTTTTATGGAAAGCGAAATAACAAAAGACCTTTCTCAAATCTTAATTTAATGAAGGCAGTTGTACGTAAGTGTCATTTAAAGTTATGTTGTTGTGTTCTTACTCAAAATTATCCAAATTTTGTTTTAAATTAACTAGAAACCACATACAATAACTTTACCTATAGTGTTAATATAAGTTTTTTAAAAAAAGACTAGATATTGTTGCTACAATTGCGTTAGGTACCAAAGAATTCATTATAGGTGATAATAAGCTCTCGATAATGAATAGTAAATATTTTCTCGTTGATTGTTAAGTAAGTGACATTTGAAAATACCACAATCTTATACTTTGATGCCCTGTAACTAAAAAATATTTTAGGTAGTGAAAAAACTACTTGTTTTATTATTTTTTTTTTTTCAGAAGGAGCTAAAGCAAACAGCCCCGATTGTACAGAAAAAGAAGTAGAAAACATTATAAAGGTTTGGCTAAAACATGCCCCACAAAGAATAGTACGATCAAATAAGCATGTCAGTTAATAAAAGGAAAAGAAAAATTTTAGTTGGCCAAAGGCAAAGATACAGGAGGGTAAATGAGGAGCTTGGTAACATTTTGACTAAGGTTAAAGAAAAAAGCATACTACAAAATTCTGAGTATAACAATTTGCTGCAAGATCCCGATAATGAAAATAGTCTACAAAATTCTGAAACTTTTAATGTTCCTTCCTTGAATTGTAACAGTCCTTTAGGTTTGTATGACATAAAGACTAACTTATTTATTCCATCAAGTACTAGTAATGAATACCCTGCCGATCTGTATAAGTCTGACATCTCTGATGTACCATTTGACCAAGAATCTTCAAAAAAGAAAGACTCAAATTCAGATTTCTCTAGTGATTTTATGTCATGGGTTGGTCAATGGACCACAAAGTATAATGTGTCCAAGGTTGCAGTTACTGATATGTTACATTTTTTCTCAAAATATTTTCCTGATTTACCTTTGGACTCTCGGACAATCTTAAAAAC
>CAJUYH010005454.1:0-23233 GCA_910591685.1 Galerucella tenella | reverse complement strand
AGGGGGATTCTTTCAATTAAAAACAAACCATATTATGTATTATAAACGGTAAAAAAGAAAATGTTTATACGCTATTATAGTTGGCATAAATAATAGGTACCTTTCGATTATATCGTAAAAAATGGTTGTACTTAATTTAAAAATAACTTTTTTACATTTTTTAAAATTAATCTTTTGCTAAAACCAGTGTGTATAAACCATGGAAAACATGTTATGTAATACATGCATGGAGGAATATATTAGTAGTTTCGGAATTTACGTACAGGACAGTACCGGATTAACAATTTTTTACTAAAGAATTATCGAATACTAATTAGGTAATATACTATTATTTTATACTGATACTGATACATTATAAACGAATTAACCCTTATTTACCGTAACTACAACTCCCTTGTGAGTTATACTAAACAGTTATAAATATTTTACTCCCTCTAATAATAATAAAAAGGTTGAGAAATGGAATAAAGTTTTTAGATGTATTTGTTGTAATATTTAATAGTTTTCTATAAAATCAAGATTTTTTTGTCATAAATATGTAGCGACTTTCTATATTTAATACTGACCTGCACATACCACAAACTATGTCACGGTACTTTCATTCTTTCGAATAATAAAATCATAATAACAGTTGGTGTTTGTGCATAAACAAAAGTTTTCAATATTTCTTACATATATAGGTATCTAACGTAAATATTTTATTTAATTTTTATCTCAATAAAACATCAGCTTTCAATTACTAGATACTTGAAAGATAGAAAATGCTCATATCAATAGTTAAAAGTGCAAATCGTAAATTATAAAATATCCAAAAATATTCGATAAAATTGTTTGATTTTTATATTAGACATCAATATTTGAGTTTAAATTTGTTTGAGACGTGTAAGTATAATAAGTAATAAGTATATTATATATTTTGTGCAAAAATAACTTATTATTATAACAACAAATTAATGTTTATTACTGCTTATTATTAGAGACAATTGTTGTCTCTGTTATATTAATATTTAACAAATGAGATATCGCTTGATATCGCTGTCTTTGGCTTCCGGTGGTTATAGGTTATGTGACATGGAATTGAATGACGCCCTCTAGAGGCCATGAAGAATATTTTCTTGTTTCATACTTTAGGTATTGGGAAAAGTAGAATTCGATAGATGGCGCTCTGAAATGTCAATGTCATCTTAGCAACGAGTAAAACAAATCAGCTGCCGTATAAGCCCTTTGATATTTAAGTGGTTTTATTTTGCTGTTTTAGTTATTTTCAGTGTGTGTTTTGTGAAACTTTTGCTTTTTCTTTGATTGTGCTTTAGTATTTTGTGTTGCTATACTGAATTTTGACTCCTAATATTTTTATTTTTGGAGTAATAGGTATGGTTGATATTTGTGAGAAGTACAACAAACGTTCAATTAACTGTTTAATTTTAGGCCTGATTTCGTGTGTTTATTTCATTTTTGATATAATTATATCTACAAAGTTGCAGGAAAGGTAGGTTTGTATTGAGTGAAAAGTACAACAAGCGTTTGTATTGAGTAATATTTCAAATCTCTTTAATACCGACTTATTTTCTCTTTGATCTGCAATGAAAACAAAAAATAGAATAACATAACCTCTTCCATTGATTATATAAGAATTTTACCTCAGAAATGATGACAGTTGAGTTAAATAAAAAAACTTAGTTTTAAACTTGTCACTGACACAAAATTAAATAAATAAACTATGAATTTGCGGTAATTACGTTGACTTGCATGTAATACAAAAGCAATGCAAGACGAATTATTTTACTCGTTGCGCCAGTTACAATTTTTTCCGCCAGAGGTCTCATTGAATTCTACTCCGCCCAATAGTTTTAGATTTTCAACTATATTTACCTTTAGGAACTACACTGGAAATTAATATAAAACATATTTTTCAGTTTTAGGACTCTTGTAAAATGAGTTGGTGCATGATTGATGACTATGACGTTGTTGACTTCAAAGGATATAACCTGGCGAATTTAATTCTAGACCAATTTTATCTGAACATAAATGTTTCTAATTATGATAACGTTTATTTATATACACTGAATAAGGATTGCTACGAGGTAATAAACAAAACTGAACTACATTTTTTTATCGCTTATAAAAGTAGAAGCTTGACACATATTTTAATACTTCGAACGTACCTATTGCGGTGTATACAATAAATAATTAATTAACAAACGTATAAAGGTATATTTGGTTGCCTATACTCTGCAGCAGGCTTAGGTTATAGGGCGGCAAATTTTGAAAGGGAGCGCCATATCGTCTCGGGCCGAGGGCGCCCTCAAAGCTAAATCCCCTACTGCCTATACTAAATGTCAATTGAGATGTGGCAATATTATTTACTGAAGCACTTTATTCCCGTCTAATTCATTTTATCTTGTCAGTTTCTGTGTTTACTGTGTGTGAGCCACAGCATACTATTACTATAATATATAAATATTTACAAATTATTGTAGTGCCCTTACCTAATAACTGACTACTGTATAGATTCAACTCAAGAATGCAGTAATGGTCCGACAAAAAATATATTCAATACCCACCAGAATTTTAGACTTGCAACAGAACACAAAGAATATTTTCCACAAAATCAAATTGAAAATGTTATATGTGATATTAACGACAAGTTCGGACAATTTGGAATATACAACGTAGATGTTAACAAATCCGGGTGTTTTGTAGATGTTTTAAAACCACCTGTAAACATCTATACTCGTAAGTTATCTCTATATAAGTATATAATTTTATTCTTCTGTACACGTGTGTATGTAATGCAACTCCTCCTAAATGGCTTAACTGTTTTCAATGAAATTGCGTGCTGGGGCGTTGTTTAGATTCACTACTTGTCCTGGAAGGTGGCGCTGGAATCGTATTCACTCAAATCCTCAACTGCTTAGCTGGTTTCGTAAAAAAATTGTGAGGGTATGTGTTTGAGTAATTGCCTGGATGGTTTAGATTCACAATTGGTCCCGGTAGATGGCGAAACAATCAGGCTCTTGCTAAAGTTCTGCTAAACCGGATTTTTTGGTGCGGCCATTCCAAAAAAAATTGACCAATTTTTCGAAAAAAACTCAGAAATATCGGGTTATTCAGGAAAGGTATTCCTTCTATCAAAAAATGAACATAATTATAGCTTCAGCCTTTTGGGCATATTGTGGCTTCCGGTACAAGTTTCACCCACTCCATAACTGCAGTCCACTGTTCCAGGCTCTTCATTAGTGGCCTTTTGTATTCTTGGGGACAGCCTACGCTGACAAAATTGTGTGCACGTACAGTTAATTGTCCTCTCTGGAATGTGGCCAGTGAGAAGGCCTGCTATATTTCTGATTTGGTTCCAGCTCATCTTCAGTGTTTCTTGTTTTCTATTTTGATGACATGGAATACGAGTCCCTTATTTGCATTTCTCCCTTTACTGTATATTCCTGCAACTGTTCCTTCCCTGATAGACTTGAATCCGTCTATAGGTATATGCGAGATCCTCTCTCCAAGTTTACCTCTTGATGTTGTCATTTGTTCATTTTTGCTTCCATCTTGCATAATCACCTCGAAGTTCATGTTGAAGAAATACATAGGAGTAATGATATTTTTTTTTGGCCGAGATGGGAAACTGTTCGAATGGGTCCTTAACCAGTACCCAGACAATGTTGGGACTCATCCCCACGGGAATGCCTACCAACCAAACCCACCTAAAACTCGCCGTTACTCCCGCCTTGGAATCACTACCCTAGCATACTTCAAGACGGCCGGTGGTCCCACACGCACTCTCCGTCATTTTCTCCCTTCTATCACTCCTACCTCTCACATGCCATGTCGAGTCCTTCTTTCCCTAATGATGCTCTCTACTACGCCACTTATCTCTATCCATTCCTCCTCGCCCCTCAACATAATCTTCACCATATTTTCCCAATACGCCGTCTCTCCCAGTTTATTTTCCAACTTCTTCAAAACTTCCCCGTTCTTCCAACATCTAAACACATGTCCCACATCATCCTCCACTTCACATCTGTCGCACACTCCAGTTTCTCTCTTCCCAATTTTGTGGAGGTTACCCACTCTCGACCCATGACCTGTGAGCACCTGCGTCAAGAAGTAGTTCCCCTCCCCGAATTTCCGGTCCACCCAATTTCTCCTGCTCTCAATCGCTCCTTTTAGCGTGCCATCAAACTCATCCCACCTGCACCACCCTCAGGAGTATCCCTCACTGCACCCGCAGGAGTGGTCTATCTCTAGGAGTCATGATCTATTGCTCGTTTTGTTGTCGCTCATGATTGTTATGTTAATCGGGGGGAGGTCCAGCGCAGTGCCTCCATAGCTGATGCCATTTTATATTCCTATATTTCATATATTTTTATTTTCAATATTTATTTTTATTTTTTAGCAATACTAACAGTTACTTTATTGTATATAATCTTAGCACTGCTGGTTTTTGTAGCTGTACAAGTTTGGAATAAGTATAAGTCAAAAAATGAATCAACCGCGGAAACTCATGACCGTGATGACATTAAAAAAACAAAACGAATCTCTTCTTTGGACACTTTTAGGGGGTAGGTGTTAAGATAAATCATTATAATAATTAACAAAACTGAAGGTATATATTTTTGGTTATAACATTGTCTGATATAATATTAGACAATGGTTATAATAATTTGATTTTCTACGCCCATGTCAGTAAACGTCAAAAATCGCACTGTCAACATTCCTTGTAAATGACATTTACCTACGACCCCCCCCTGTAATCAGTCAATGACACACAGTCGGTATCAATGTAATGACAGCTATTACGCACTGTAAAAAAACCCACAGCTGTAAAGTAAATCGCACGGCTTCCCTAGCAACATCGCTTAGCAACTGTCAATAGACGTCTCCATTTTATTCAAAATTTACTATTTGAAAACATTAGATATGGCCACGTTTAACTATGAAAAGCCAAAAGGGCTATGTATATGTATAGATTATAATTGAAAAATGGACTTTCGATTATCAACAATATATTAATAATGATTAAACGTTAGCTCTTTAATGTGCTTCTTTCATTGGTAATAGAGTAATAGAGATGGAGTTTACCAAGCACCTCTAATTATGTAAATGTTATTTCTTATGCTTCTTATAAAAAATACAAGTACAAGTAGGTCGTAGGTAAAGTATAGTACGTAACTTGTGTTGTAGAACATTTTACGCACTCACGGAATTACGCACTCGCCGCTACGCAACATCGTGAGGTTACTCTTCCATTCGTGCGTAAAGTGCTTCTTACCACACACGTTACGTAATATACTATTAACAATAACATGCACGTAATGAGATCTCATAACATACACGTGCGTTTTGAGAAGAAAATAAAACGGATCGGTTTAATTAAATTACAATCAAATTTTTATTCACGTACTACTTTATTTGGTTTATTTACATACTTTTAATCAATGAAAAAACACAAAAGCTTTTAGCATTAGAGAGAAATAAATTTTAGATAAAAAGAGTGATGCCCCTAAATGTCGGCAACACATTATACAATTTCTATGAAAAATATCACGCGTTTTCTTGATATGGAAATAAGCGTCATCTCATTTATGCTGTCAATTTTTGTAACAAAATATAGTATCCGAAAATTTTTTCAACTTTACCTACGAATATGTCTGTTAGTAGTAAAAAAGATGAAATTATGAACACTCGGAAGAAAATAGATGGGCGTAGAAAAAGTTCTTTAGTACGTTACACGAGCTGTAATCCCATTTCGTGCGTAATGGGTCACTTACAACTCTTGTTACGTAATATACTATTACCTATAGATAGTAGTAGTAACCAGTATAGTGGGGCGATGACCCAGCACTGTTATGGAACGCCTTTGATGCGATAATTACAGTCAAGCAATGTCGAACATGGTTAGTACTTGGATGGGTGACCATGCCAAGGAAAAGCATCGTATGGGGCCCGTATACAGCCTGCAGCGAAACACGCGGGGGCCGCTCGGGTTAATTTGTCCTAGGGCCGCAAGTACCCTAAATCCGTCACTGATTATAACCATAGATAATATAACACTGAATTATAACCACATAACTATCAAATATTGGAAGGAGAAGAGGCGAGGTTACTTACAGTGGTGCTGATTAATCCAGCTGTTCAGCTAAATATTTATTGAAGTGAATTTATAAAAACTTTTTGTTGGTGGACTATTTAGATCGAAGAATACATTAAATCCCTATGTTCCGTTTCTCATTGCATGTATCTATATATCCAGATGAAACAGTATAGTAGTTTACATAACTAGTGCGGAAAGTGATACTTTTCCGCACGCTATTGCAAATGGCCGAACGACGCTTTACGCACGAGTTAGGTACACTATTTTTTCTACTAGCATGCGGAAAAAACCCAAAAGTTAACATAAAGAAACATTTCTTATTAAATACATATCAACAATAGTTATTTTCCTAAAAAGTGCGGAAAGTGATACTTTCCCGCACGCGACTGCAGTTGACCCGAAGGACGCGAAGCGGAGTTCGGGCAAGCGGTCAAGGGCGGGAAAGACACTTTACGCATGAGTTAGGAACATTATTTTTTCTACGACCGTATATACAAAAAAGTATACCAACCCACTTTTCAAAATTTATTTTATTTTAACATGCATATACAAAACACTAACCAAAAACTATTATTATTATTATTATCAATTATTATTATAAATATTATTATTAGAAACACAATTTGTTGCATTCTGTGAATTACTTAAAATTGCCGGTCCAGTGGAGTTATTTGGTGTTAACTGGTGAGTGAATGACGTTGATGAGGATGGCATCGTTTGCAGGTCACATAAAGATGACGATGAAGGTGACGGCAAAAATTTTAAGTCATTTGTAGATGAAAGAATTTCATTTGATATATTTTTCTTACATCAAGCCCGGGTGGTTTGATAGGTGTTTTATGACATTACTTTGAAGAATGTATAAGGTTACATCAAAATATTTTCATTATTTTATATTTTCAGAAAATTAAAAATGCAACAAAAAGCTAGAAAACATGTAGATTTTATTTGATGGACTATTTATTCACCTGGTGTAAGAATAGTTATAACTTCCGAAGTAAAAACCTATCCAATAAGGTCAAAATTTGCATAATTTTACTTTCCCGCACTAGTGCCGGGAAAGTGACACTTTCAAAGCTAAAATGCGTGCGGGAAAGTGGGTTAAAGCGCACGGTAGTAGAAAAATTAT
This sequence comes from Galerucella tenella, assembly GCA_910591685.1. Taxonomy (NCBI): domain Eukaryota; kingdom Metazoa; phylum Arthropoda; class Insecta; order Coleoptera; family Chrysomelidae; genus Galerucella; species Galerucella tenella. The sequence continues at coordinate 16,007 of CAJUYH010005454.1, read as the reverse complement.
TTATTATTATTTGACATTCATTTGAGGAGGCTTATACCAGGGCCATTAAAAAACGATTGAAAAATAAGTTGTTTTTTTTATTAAAAATTATAGCAGATTTATAATAAATTTATTAATTTTTCAGTCATTTAGTAAACCACAATCATACAAATATATATTTTAAATATTCAAATATCAGTATACTCCCCAAAAACTTGACTCTTTCCGCACGCTAGTAGAAAAAAGTTATAGAAATCTTTTTAGGTTAATATAAATATAATATACTTCGATTGCATACACCGCACAGCCGCAGAGCGGTAGTAAGTTTTCACTGTACAATCGTATTTACAATTATTTCTAGATTGACTGTTATAATAATGATATTTGTCAATTACGGACAAGGAGGTTATGCAACGATACAACATGCAATTTGGAATGGACTGCATGTAGCAGATTTAGTTTTCCCGTCATTTCTATGGATAATGGGAGCTTGTATACCGATAGGAATGGTTTCCAATTTCAAAAAATCTATTTCTAATAAAAAAATTATAATCAACAGCCTAAAGGTATGTTTATAATATTTTTTTGAAATTTTGCGCAGAGTCGTACTTGACTTATGAAAAATAAAAAGTACTAAGTATTTATAATAAGATTGACCCAAAAGTCTTATAGAGAGTTTTCAGGTAATAATTCATTATTCGCCAACAAAATAAATTCGATCCTGTAACGGCTAATACTTTTATGGCTTTATTGCATGTCATTAATCCCATCTCAGGTCAGGTCAGTTTCTTAGATCGTGAAAAGAACTATACTTAATGTACAGCTTATACACCAGAAAGTGTGTTGATGTTTGTTATTTTCTAGAAAATGATTCCTAATCTACGATTCATTAATTTTCCCGCCAAGCTTGGCATTTATTGCAAAAAATAATAATATTTTCTACCATGCGACTTCGACAATTGCGTAACTAGCCAAACGTTACTCCCATGCTCAATCCCTTAAGAGATGGGATGGAATCAAATGATGCAGTCTTGCCAGGATCACCTTGGGCGAGGCTGGGAAGCTGGCGCCGAAGAAATATTTGGCGATGACCAGGAAAAACCTACGTTTAACAGTAGGATTTCTTACTGGCCTCTGTCAACTAAGAAAACACCTCCTTACTATGGGGCTAGTGGACACACCTCTATGCTGGATGTGTGAACAGGAAGATGAAACTGTCAGGCATATCTTATGCGAGTGTCCGGAGTTATCGTCAATAAGAGAGCGTGTGTTCGGTGAGTCTAGGCCTACACCTGCCGATATAAAGGAGATGTCTCCTAGTGACCTGTCCACCTTCCTGGGAAGGACGATGACATAGGAGGACAACTCCTCGGGAGGATATACAATGGGTCACATGTGGCCTAAGTGCTGTGAGCCTACACTCACCCTCCCTACTCTACAGATACAGATACCATGCAACTTATCTTGCACAATACTAAGATATATATTAAGTGAAACACTGACATAATTCATCTTTTCAGAAGATTAAATTCAAGAAATAATCTATTGAATTTTTACTAGTAAAAAATATTTTATAGAGGAAACTAACAGTTTAGAGATTATCACTATAACGGCAAATTCAATTCAAAATGTACCAGCTTGTGCTATGGTATTATTTTAAGTCGCATCATATACTTTAATGAGTTCGGTTCTGGCAACTGATGTGAAAACAGCATTTGTATCATTTCCCAACAATTTTCTAATATATTAGTGATTTTTGATTGAAGAAAACCCGATTATAAACAGTAAAGTGTACATCAGTGTTTTTCATCTTACAATCTCTCAATTGGAAATCTCACATAAACAACCTTCCCTCAACATGTCAAAAGTGACTTAACCTCTTAAAAATGCTGGCTAACAAAAATTGGGGTGCTGATCGAGAAACTTTACTAACGCTTTACGGCACACTAATCAGGTCTAAGCTAGACTATGGATCAATAGCCTACACGACAGCAAGTAAAACACTCCTGAGGCCGGTTAAACAGCGTTCACAACGCAGCTTTACGAATTATAACAGGCGCATTTCGTTCAACACCAATTGAGAGTCTATACAGTGAAGTGAATGAACCATCGCTTGAAGATAGAAGAATGTACCTAAGTCTAGCGTACGCGGCCAGAATAAGGCAAAGCACCTCCAACCCCACACGTCAAAATTGCGTAACAGAAAACTTCTCCAATCTATTTCTAAAACCAAGAGCTTCCAAACCTTTCTATGTACGAATCAAAAGTTACCTGACAAAGCTCAACTACACACTTCCAGAATGTTTCCTCAACGAATCTACCTCCACCCCTCCCTGGCAAATCCAAACTCCAACTTGTAACACAAGCCTTTCATCCCTTGATAAATACTCTATAAATAGCAACACGATCCAAGCGAGTCTTAGGCATATACTAGCAAAGTTCCCTTTAGGTTTACACGGATGCCTCAAAGTTCTCAGACAAGGTTGGAGCAGCGGTAGTGACTACAAATTCAGTCTATATGTTCAAGCTCCCAACAACTTACTCTATTTACTCCGCAGAACTTTATGCATTATATCAAGCCTTAATCCTCATAAATGCATCTGTCACTCATAGCCATCTCATTCTCACAGACTCCCTCATCAGCGCTTCAAAAACCTTACAAACCACTTACTCGGACCATCCTCTCGTAAATAAAATTAAACATGAACTCTACACTGCCCAACAAAACCGCAAGAACGTTGTTTTCATCTGGATACCATCCCACATAGGAATTCATGGCAACGAAGAAGCAGACAAATATGCCAAACAAGCTGCAGAAAATGGCAATACGGAAACTAGTTTATCAGTGAGCGCGGATGTAAAAAGTACAGTTAATGCTCGAGTAAAGAGTGCGTGGAAAAACCGGTGGAAAAGTGCGAAAACTAAGTTAAACGAGGTCAAAAAGTCAACAAAACCATGGCCTATATTACCCAAAAATCGCCGTGATCAAGTGCTTCTAACCAGACTACACTTAGGCCACACTTGGCTAACACACAGCCATCTCTTCAGCAACGATCCTAAACCAAAGTGTGACTATTGTAATGAAACGCTAACTGTCAAGCACCTGCTCATTCAATGTCCACAATTAATGGCGAAGCGACAGCAGGCGCAGCTTCAAGCATGTGAATTAGCGGACTTACTAGGACCCTCATGTAATGTTCAAAACTTGAAGGCGTTTTTTTAATTAACCGATGTTCTGAATCTGATATAATTTTTCTTTTTTGTAACTTTTGTACACCACAATGACCTCCATGGTCGATGCGTATCAATAATAAAAAAAAATATACTTTTATATAATTCACAAAAATTGTGAATAATTTTGACAGCGCAAGCTGGCCTTATTCGAATTCTCTTAATCAAAACTTGCTTGATCAGATGCAAAATTGAAACATGTTGCGTGAACAGCCTACTTTTCACATAACTACTATAAATGTGACAGAATCGGCACCTAATAATGTAGACTGTTTTAAAAAGAGTGAAGGTGTCGCTTTTGTGAGATGAGTAGACTAGAGTTACCTCAAAACATTTTATCTTAATTAGTTTTAAATAAAGGTTTTTAATACTAGATACTTACTAATAATTTGGTCTTAAATGATCCTTTTGTGAATTTTTGTAGAGATCGATTAAATTATTCTGCTTAGGAATATTTTTAAGCAGTGGATGTGACTTGAATTATCTCAGAATATTTGGAGTGTTACAACGACTAGGTATAGCATATTTTGTGGCCTCGATAATTTGTTTATATTTTATGGACAGAGAAGATAGTAGTAAAGAAGAAGATAATTGGCTGGTAAATTTTTTTATTAAATTTTAATGAATAAATCAATCTTGGTCATTGGTCTCTAATTGTTTTCCATTTATATTGTCTAACTGCACCAACGAATTAAATTCTTAAGCAAATGATAAATTTTGTTTGTTAATTTTTTTGTGAAATTGAACTACAATCGTTTTTTTTTTCTATTTTTATTCAACGTTTCGGTAGCGCTCCAGCTACCGTTATCAAGAATTCTCAAGTTTCTAAAATTTTCGATACCTATCTGACACTACGAAAAAATTCGACAACTAGCTAGATTTTGTTTCAATTTCCCAATAATTTACGAAAAAGAATATTCAATACATCACAAGAAACAAACAGAAAAAACTCATTAATTTTTTCATCTGTGACTACCAGAAATCTCATAATTATTAATTGTTAAATTTGTCAGAGGAGCGGGTAAACATACAACACGGCTCCTTCAACTGCGCATGACTCAAGACTTTGCCCAATTTAGTAGTAACATAAGAATATAAAACTAAAAAAGGTAGAACGTGTCGCGGGACACACGGTAGGAACTTTAGTTCCTTTTAAGCAAAAATTATGTAATACATCTGACGTTATAGATAAACTATTTGCATATTCTTTGGTGGTTGAGTAGTAAGCATACCAGACTCTCACGCAGTAGACCCGGGCTAAATTCCCCCTGAGGAAGATTTTTTTTATTGTTAATTTTATTTTTAAATAATTCATGAGGGAGTCCGACTGGCAACATCTACTAACAACAGCATCGTATATTTAAAAAATGAAACCGTAGCATTATACAAATTGGACATTCAAGAACTGTACGTTTACCACAAAACAATTAGTGGAAACATAAAATTGAATTGTAAAATGTTTAATTTGAAGTTATATTACAGTTTATAGAAATTTTTATTTTCTAGATTTTTTCTTAAGTGGGTCGTAAAAAAAATATGCTGTTCGACTCGTGTGGATTGTCCATATCGCACGAGGACGAAGTTTGAGCACGACGCCGTAGGCGGAGTGCTCAATCGTTCAAGTCTACAATTTCTTTCAAAATATGCCCTTTTACATTTAAAAACAACCTGCCAAATGTCAAATGGATTTATCCATCCATTTTAAAGTTATCGAATTAAAACATTCAAGTTTTAAAAATTTTACACCCTGTATTTCGAAAAGTAAATGTGCTAGACCCCTTAATCGCGCAAAAAAAATTATGGAAATAATAGTAAAAATTTATCCGAACAAATTCAAGTAGATCACCAGCACTGCGAATACCAGCTTTGCATAAAATTTCAATATAGCATCGGTGGTTCAGTGGTAGAATGCTCGCATTGCACGCGGGCGGCCCGGGTTCGAATCCGGGCAGGAGCATATTTATTATTATGAATCACTGCTTCGTAAACGAGAGAGAGACTAAGGAGGCACAAGCACACAAAAGCAAGGCACATAACGAAGCAATGTAACATAACGCAGCGTAACGTAACGCGTAACGGTCAGATCTTTTGCGTCGCGACCCCTGGTCGCTCAAACATAACCTGGCGTAAAGAACTAAAGTTCCAAAAAAACAAGAAAACCCAGGCCCAAACCCGGTGGATCAAAGTGTAACTATGTATAGAAATATCAAAAAATAAGAAATGAAAAACTAAAAAAAAAACAAAAAAACCCAGCACCTAACCCAATATTGAAATAAATATGTAAATATGGGATATAAAAAACTAAAAAAAAAAAAACCAGCACCTAACTGGGTTTTGAATCTACGACCTCTGAGCTGTAAGCTCGGTACCCTACCAACTGCGCTAATCAGCTCACATTTAGTCACATCGAATAGAAGGTTAAAGGCTGCTTGGACGCATGCGCACCTCAACTACTAAATTTGACGTGGTGGGTGGAGCCGTGTTGAATGTTTACCCGCTCCTTGTCAAAGTAGGTATACTCACTGCATGACAAGTGACAAGGGCGAGATTGGTTATAGTTTATTCAACTTAATAGTATTTAATACCTAATCTCTCATTCAGTAGGATGAAAAAGAAATTAGAGACATGATCTTTATATTTTAAATAAAAAACAAAGGATGTACGATAAAAATACAAAAAGATAGATATTTGTAAATTTGATCCTTTTTAAAATAATCTGGCGATCTCTTCTACAGGAGCTATCGGCCATGTGATTTATTGCAATTGATTGGCCTTTTTAACTTTATGATTGCCGGCAAAAGCGAAGACGATATACTTTGAGACAAACTATACATATGTTTATGTCATTATAACTAAATTACGTTTACTCTTTGCTTCATATTAAAAAAAACAATTATAATAAAATCATTTCTTTTAGAAACAAAACATGAGAGATATGTTAAAGTTATATAAAGGATGGTTATTAGTTTTGGTGATTCTTATACTTCACACCATTCTGATATTTACTGTAGCTGCACCGGATTGTCCAAGGTATGATTTTATCGATAATACGTAATTTGTTGTATACAGGGTGTCCTAGTAATTTTTTTTTATTTGTTTACGTTGACTTCACTCAAGACGAGACGAATGCGCAGCTCTCTTGACACGCGGGAAATTTAAATGAAATAGTGTCGCAATTACGCGAGTTATAGTCATTTACCCTTATAACTGCCTGTTATAATAATTGAACCCAACACCTGGATATGAGTAAAAGGAGACATGCTATTCTGCTTATTTTGCTATTTACAATAAGTGCTTATATATTTTTATTTAAATTAATTCAGTCTGATTTTTATATTCATTGCCGTAACATTAAACTTATATTCTAATTTACCAGTAGTTTGATTAGTGTTGTATTTAGAACAATAAAAGTTGTTTTTAAAAATAAAGTTTTTTGAGAAGTAGTCACAAATACTCGAATGCCGTGTACCCCTGAGTTAATTTTAACAGATGAGGGAAAAACAATAATCATGAGTGAGAATAATACTTGTATTGTGTTTTGCCTACACTTCGTCTGCATCTATTTTAGCAGGGGCTCCCAAACTTTTTCAGTTTGCGGCACACTTACAGGCTTAGTATTTTGTCAGGGCGTCCCTACTCGCAATATGCATATATAGTTGTGTCCAACAAAGTTTTGCATATGTATAATGTATAAAATATGTGCTTTACATGCAACTTGCCTACTGTATAGTAGCAAAGCGCAAGCGTTGTACAACACTGTATTATTTAACACCATTGTAAATATATTGGCACTAGTTACAAGACACATGAAAGGAAACAACTCCAATACTGTCAAAGAGGTCGAATACGGACTTCTGGAAATTCTAGAAGCTTGCTCTTGCCCAGGATCGCCTGGCGCTAATAAGCCATTAATTAGCTATTACTTAATTGAGTTGTATATTTTTAGGGGATACATGGGCCCAGGTGGACTACACAAAAACCGGTCTTACTTAAAATGTATAGGAGGAGCCACAGGATATATAGATGGTCTGATTCTGGGCAATCATAGATATCAACATCCCACAATATACCGTACTTATGAATCTAAGCCATTTGATCCCGAAGGAGTAGTAGGTGCGTATTACCTATTAAGTACTAATCTTATATTTATTATTTTGAAATACCAATAAAGTGGGGATTAGTATTATGAGAACAACAAGGTGTATTAAGTATGGATGAATATTGAGGATTACGTGGTAAAATGAAATCATAGGTATCAAAGTTTTTAAACAGATCCTTAAATCCTTACGGTCTTATTAATAAACACGGAGTAACCTAAGATTAACTTTATTCTATGCTTAAACCATCAGTTTGACAGATACGCTAGTAATAAACGCATTTTAGACAGGGAATAGGCTACTCCGAGGTTAGTCTGGGACTAACTTTGGTAGTAAATTTAATCTAAAAATTTTCCTACATTTTCCTTACGATTATTTTTGAACGGCATAGAGTCTCGACCGATCTCCTATGGTTCTACTATCAAATGTAACAAAACGGCGTACAGTTTAATCACATTTTTAGGGGGTGGAAAATAAAATGTTCAGTTTTCCACTGCGCTTTTCTGCACAAGAGAAAATGTACGCCACAGTGCTGGAACTGATGGTGGCATGATAAACTATCGTTCTGAATGGGTTTGCTGCTGTTTCAAACCGCGACACTTTTTCCCCATGGGCTCATAGTCTATAAAGGTAAATTTGGTGTGGTGCAGAGTGCAAATTATTATGCTTTTTAGGTTGCTTAACTACGGTATTTCAAGCTTTCATTGGAGTTCAAGCTGGAATGATATTGATAGTATATAAATCTCACTCACAGAGGTTGATAAGATGGTTATTATGGGCGGTGATTACTGGTTTATTTGGAGGAGCTCTCTGCGGATTTTCAAAAGAAGATGGTTTTATACCTGTAAACAAAAATTTATGGTAAATACTATTCTGTTGCATTTAAAATTATTTAGATTTTAGTCGATATTAAGAACAATTTTCATTTTTTAGGTCCTTATCTTTTGTGTTGGTAACATCATGCTTCTCTTTTTTGTTGTTAAGTATATGTTACGTTTTGGTCGACTTAAAAAGATGGTGGACCGGAAAACCCCTGATATTTGCTGGTCAAAACGCAATTTTGTTATATATTGGACATGAAATGATGGATGGACATTTTCCAGTTAGATGGGTTATTCATAATTTCAGCAGTTTGACTGAAGAACCTCGAAGAACACATTTTTTGGCTTTATTATCTGACACTTGGGCCACTGGATTTTGGATCTTAGTTTCCTATTACTTATATAGAATTAAATACTTTTTTACAATTTAATACAAATGTACAATTACACTTTCGTAAATTGAAGGATAGTTTTAATTTTCTTCTTTCTATTATACCGTTGAGTGAAAAATACTTATCATTCAACGCTTATACCCAAGATCACGATCTCTCTAAGCCTAGGGAAACATGCTACTGACTTTCAGGCAGAGGTAATGGCGGTGCAATGCTGTGCAGAAGAGTTGATGAGACGGGAGGTGGATAGCCAAAGAATCGTCATCTACTCCGACAGCCCAGTAGCACTAAAGGCGATACGCTCATATCTGATAACATCAAATCTGTTGTGGGAGTGTCGCAAGGCCCTCAACAGGCTAGGGAGTCATAAGGGTGACCCTAGCCTGGGTACCAGGTGACCAAGGAATAAAATGCAATGAGAATGCCGATGCATTAGCCAAGCAGGGAGCAACACAGGTCGTGATAGGGCCAGAGCTTTCCTGTGGAATTGCTAAATGCCTAAGTAAAGAGAGCATCCACAAATGGATAAACAGCCAGGCGCTGCGCTGGTGGTATGAAACCCCAGGACAAAGGCACGCTAAATTATTCCTCAAAAGCCCTTCGGTCAAACTGTCACACGACCTATTTTTTCGCGAGATCCCGTTGATATAACGGGAACTGTTATTCAGTTCCCACTGCATTTTTGCGATAGAACGGTAATAGGGGAGTATGTTAATGACGCAATAAGCTATAAAACGGGATCTCTTTCAGTTCCCGCACCTAGGAGTATGGTTACTGGCGGTTATAGAAATTTAATTGACAGTCCGGAGTAACATTTGAAAATTAGAAATTTGATTAAAATTTCAGTATAATATCAAAGATAATTCATTATTTTATGTAGGTATAATATCCACGGAGCTAGTAGTTGCGAAATAGTTATTTTCCTAACAAGTGCGGAAAGTGATACTTTCCCGCACGCGACTGCAGTTGACCCGACGACGCGAAGCGGAGTTCGAGCAAGCGGTCAAGGGCGGGAAAGACACTTTACGCATAAGTTAGGAACATTATTTTTTCTACGACCGTATATACCTACAAAAAAGTATACCAACCCATTTTTCAAAAGTTATTTTATTTCAACATACATATACAAAACTTTGACCAAAAAATATTATTATTATTATAAATATTAATATTAGAAACACAATTTGTTGCATTCTGTAAATTACTCAAAATTGCCGGTCCAGTGGATTTGGTGACGTTAATGAGGATGGCATCGGTTGAAGGTCACATAAAGATGACGATGAAGGTGACGGCAACGGTTTTAAGTCATTTGTAGATGAAAGAATTTTTTCTGATATATTTTTCTTATATCAAAACCGGATGGTTTGGTAGTTGTTTTATAACACTACTTGTACAGGATTATATCAAAATATCTTCATTATTTAAAAAAAAATTAAAAATGCAACAAAAAGCTAGAAAAGATGTAGATTTTATTTGATGGACCATTTATTCACCTGTTGTAACAATATTTATAACTTCCGAAGTAAAAAAAAAACTATCTAATAAGGTCAAAATTTGCATAATCTTACTTTCCCGCACTAGTGCGGGAAAGTGACATTTTCAAAGCTAAAATGCGTGCGGGAAAGTGGGTTAAAACGCACGGTCGTAGAAAAAAGTGTTTATTTATATTCTAAAAAGCTGAAAAAACACCGTTTCATTATATTTGCTTAACCAATCCATATGATTCACCCTAGGGTAAAAATAATCATCCGAAACTCGTAGCCAACGTTACTTGTGATGACATAACTACGAGAATGCTATAGTACCAAAAAAATCGTCAATAGGGCATGTCCACGACAGTTGACAATACTTTGGTGGTAAAACAATAAACAATAGACATGATGAAAAATTATCAAACCACAAACAAATATTAACCTATATTCTATATTTTTAAATATGCAAACTCAACATTTAAATAACTTTAAAAGTACACTGAAGCAAAACCAACTAAACTCAAACACGATCTATCATTATAAATCAGCATAACCTCACTATTAAGTAGTACCACGTGTTCTGAACGCTTTGTTTATTGTTTTAACACCAGGCTAGCTTGTGACGTCACGTGCTCATGCCCTGTTATAGTTAAAACTTAATAAAAAAAAATTTCAAACAATAGGAACAATGAAACCATAAGAAACTTTGTAATTCGTCACTTTTTATTGAGGTTATGTTTATTTATTATTGTGAAGTTAATTCTATCTGGTTAACCGGTTGATTTTCGCGAGAGATCATGAACGATAACAACCTTTGAAATTTCTTTGGTAGGGGTATAACCGCTCTGTAGCCGACTTCACAAAAACGGTATCTCACGAAAAAATACTTTTTGTCAAAGTCGAGAGACGACGAGGATAAAGGTGGAAATGCTGACCGGACATTGTAGGCTGAGGAAAAATATGCACACAATTGGCCTAGCAGATGACAGCCTATGCAGGTTCTGTCAGGAAGAAGACGCGGAGCACATACTCTGTGAGTCCGAAGGCCTAGCAAGGATGCAGTTTCACTTACTCGGAGAAGAAAAACCGAGGGCAGAGAGCTTCGCAGTGGGATAGGACAAAGAGCCACTCCAATTCTAATCTAATCTATACCCAATGGACACTTCAATATAATGTGAGTTGTATAAGTACCTACGGCTGGTTTCTACATATAGCGATCTCAATTCCATTCGTCCAAACAAAGCATCGAAATTATTCAAGTTCTCGTTGAGATGAAGAAATTAAAAGGCAGGAAGGACATTCCGTTCAGTTGCAATCGTCATCGACAGCCATGCTGCACTGAAAGCACTGGATTCCAGAGATTCTAAGCTAGTATAGGATTGCGTGGAAGTGCCATAAACGCACTTGGAGGCTATTGCAAGGTCATGGTAGCCTGGGCACCAGGGCACGAGTGTTATAAGGACAACGAATTGGCAGATGAACCGGTCAGACAAGGCTAATCAATGCCATTCATTGGGTGCCACAAAAATATCTCAGAGGGATTATTCTTAAACGCAGTGATATTTTTTGTCGCATGCAAAATTATACTTTTTCGTGCAACCGGACGCAAAACAAGCATTTTGCAGCCGCAACAGAGGCCGCAAAATGATATTTTGCGGCTGTTACCCAGAGTGACGGCCGACAAAAATTTTTACGGCCGTTCCCATAGTGACTGCCGGCAAACTGAATTTTTACGGCCGTTCCCATAGTGACTGCCGGCAAACTGAACGCCACTACAGCATTTGACATTTCTGAAATATGACAATAACAATGTATTTCGAACCAAAAACTAACTGTCTTTTCTAAAGAGACATAATGTTTATTGAAATTATGTAATTTTCACGGTTGCACGAAAAATATTGTGTATACTATGGCCGCGAAATGTTTTCGCGACCTCGAGATTATCTTGCCTCGGCCGGAGTGGCCTCGGCGATAATCTCTCTCTCGGAACGCGAAAAAGCATTTTGCGGCCTTAGTATACAAATAACTATTGTCAATCAAGAATTATACAAATAAGTACAATCTCGCTTATGACAAAAATAAGTGTCACTGTTTGAGAATAAACCTTCAGGACAGATACAGGTGAAACAGTTCATTAGAGGTTAGAGGACATTAGCCAACTTTCACGGCAGACCTAATAAGCAAAGACAACAACAGATTTCAAAATTAGCACAAGTTTTGCATAAAATAAAAAACCACTTGCTAAGCACTGTTGAGGTATCGAGGTCTAGGCCAAAAGTTGATGACTGAACACCTTAAGAAGAAATTGAACGTTGACAGATGAAATAAAAAAAATATAAAGAAATAATATAACTGTTTATTTTAATTTTAATACTTCTAAAAATATTTGAAACAGTGTACCAATACTGTTTAAATTAACAAAAGCAGTGTTTTATTTGATAATGATTAAAATGGACACGAAAACGGAAACAGATTTAGAAGAGAAGTCCATTGTTGCTGGAATTAATTCACAGGAAGAACCTCTGGGTTCATTAACATTTTCTGATATACCAGAATTGAAAGGGCAACAATTAAGATCAAGTGCAAGAGTGTTTAAGAAAATGAAACAAGATTCAACTGTCTTAGTAGTTCCTGAAAAAAATGAAAAGAAGGAAGACTCAAAAGAAGAAAAACAGGAATCTAAAAAGTGTTTTAGGCCTCTGTGGTCATCTGATGATAAAAATGTATTTTTTGAGGCTTTGAATGAATATGGAAAGGATTTTGAAAGTATTCAGCTTTATATAAGTAACAAATTTAGAAAGAAAGGTGTACCAGATCAGTTTGTTAAAACTAAGGATCAAATTAGACACTTGTATTATAGAACTTGGCAGAAAATTTCAAAATACCTAAATTTTTCTGAAGGAATCAAAAAAGTAACACAAGAGTTGTATGGCTTAATTAACTATGGAGAGCTGAGAAAAAAAGTTGGTTCAGTCAATGTTAAATATTTGGTTAAACTTAATAAACTAATATATAAAGGATCATTGATAGTAAGAGTCAAGGGAAAATCTATAAGAGTGAAAACACCTTTTTGTAGAGCATTAAGGAAAATAAACCAGTTAGATGACAAATATGAAGAAATACGGTAAGTTAATATTCTAGTAAATCTTAAATTTATTATTAGCATACAAATATTGTTTCTGGTTGTCTCTGTAGGACTTCCTTTATTTCATACAAAAGTCTTAGTTTCACTCCATTGAATATGACTAATCTAATTCAGTGTTAAGAATAAGAATTGTCCAACATAGATAATATTATAGATACCTAAATGTTTACCACCAGAGACTTATTGCAAAAACATTTTTAAGATTCCCACTTCCTTTTGTATATTGATACATATTTTGTATAATATATTATTATTTTATAAGATATACCTTCACCCATCCTACACTAATACATGTATGTACTTATGTATATTTTGGGGTGACCAGAAGATTTTTAGGATATCCACAGTTTGACAATACAGAAAGATCTTTTATACAATCACAAAGTAGATTATGTACAATGTGTGTACCTTTTTTGTAGACTTCCAAATAGATTAACAGTAGAGATGAGACCTAAGGATATGTCATCATTTCTTAAAGTTCAAAGTACTGCTCAGAATCCAAGATTAAAGACCTATATGCCTTTACAAAAAAGACTAAGTAGTCTAATAGATTGCTTGAGTAAAAAATGGAAGAGTATTGAGGCGAATATTTATGATAAAGCTTTAATTTCTACATCTCCCATTACTGCTAACTCTGTACCGACAGAACAGGAAATTAAAGCTAATAAGGAACAACTTAATCCACTGTTAAGGTATGTAGTACCTACATGTTTTTCTTTACAGGTTTATTGTTGAATGTTGAACAAATGTCAGCCTGAGCTTAGTGTGCATAAACACAGGTGTTGTGATATTATACATTTCACTACCTACTACAAATTAGCTGTTCCAACAGAGCAGTTTTAGACTTGTTTCAGATTTACCCAAATATGAGCATAAGCAAAAACAAATTTCAAATGAATCTGAAATGTTTCCTTAATTGTATGATGGAACAAACCAATAATAGTCCGGGAAAGTAAGGTCAAAAAATCTGTTGAACATCAAAAGTTTCCCATCGCTGATTTTTCATTTTTAAATGAAAGTATATCGACCCAGCATCACTCTCTTAGATTGTCTAATAATTTCCGCGGAGCTTGATTTTCTGCAATTTTCATCTCTACGATTTTTTTGTAAGAACACATCCAGAAATGATATGAGCATAAATCACTTGAATTTCAGGCAGTCCGAGCTGTGCTTGCAAGCTGCGTCGCAAGCTCCAGCGGAAATTATTAGACAATCTAAGAGAGTGATGCTGGGTCGATATATTTTCATTTAAAAATGAAAAATCAGCGATGGGAAACATTTAATGTTTAACTTCCTTACTCTCCCGGACTATAAGTAGTTGGTTCACCAGTAGTAACTTCCAATGGAAAACTTTTATACTGTCACCAATGAAATCAATAATATTAAAAAAAACTTTTATTTCAAAAAATTACCTTGTTGGTATAGTTTTATGGTATAGTGTCGAATATTTTAGGATTACACCACCTCCGGATTGTAAAATTGAAGTCCCATGTATAAGTCTTGGAGAATATTTCACTCGACAAAGTATGTGTTTTAATTCATACGAAAGTCGACTGATATCAAATTACAAGACTTATCGAAATTATCCCAATTATAAGATAATGAATAAAAATACAAAAAAGGGTTCCAGATCCCGAACTGATAGTGTCAGTGAAAAATCACCACAAAAAAACTCTCATCAAACCGAAGAAGATATATGTGATATAGTTGCTGAGACCAGCAATGAAAACAGTAAAGATCATAGTAAGGAAGCTGGTAAAAAATTGGAAACAACTGAATCGAATCCAGAAGAAATTAAATTACAGGATGATAAATCAGTCATTGATAATGCTGCAAAATTAGAGAAAGAGGTATATCAATAAAATATTTCACTGTAGTTCAGCTTACATACATTTTCAGTCAACATGTCCTTAATGACTCCCATTATTGAATGATTTTCTATTAGGTAATAAACGATTTTGTTATAGACAACCAAACATATTATAAGCTGTTGAAATTCACTACTTTTCAGTGGGAGACCTTGTACAGTGACGGAAAGTTTTGTAACCAATATGTTTATTATACAGAAAGTTTTAGTTTTCTTGTTCACAGATTTCAACAGTCTTTTTCTTACAGTTTGGGCTTAAGCTATGAAAATTCAGAGCTCATTATTTTAAATAAATTAGACATCATTCATTCCTCGTTCCACAGCCCAGGCAATTAGAATCTTTGTACCATTTCCAATAATATCTTGGGTCAATCCATTAAAAATTACAGCATTGTGAGAACACTGAAAAATTCGGTGCACACGAATTACCGTCAGGTTCCTTAATGACCAATATAATACACATGAGTTCCCGTCCGACACTTGCAGGTATGTTAATTTCGCATTCGAAATGCCGTCCAGTTTATTTAATCTGTTCTGTTATCGGGACTGCTCTAATAGTTTACCCTGGCGGGGTTAGGTTAGGTGTCTTATTTTTCCTGAAATAAATGTACAGATACCTTTACCATTTAATTTATTTTATATTGCCTTAATCTCCTTAATTTTGTGTTTATCTTGTTGCGCGCAATTCGGCTCCTAATTTTGGTTCTCTTACTCGTATTCAGGTAGAAAATGACCGCTGCGCGCAACTCATCCCTGCCCAAATAAACACCTTTTAAACAGGTCAGTTTTCACTCTGACGGGAACTCGAGTGACAGCTTAACGTACACTAATCACAGAGGCGAAAGAAAGTAGTTTTCGTGATCGCAAA
Source organism: Galerucella tenella (assembly GCA_910591685.1). Classification (NCBI taxonomy): domain Eukaryota; kingdom Metazoa; phylum Arthropoda; class Insecta; order Coleoptera; family Chrysomelidae; genus Galerucella; species Galerucella tenella. The sequence continues at coordinate 135 of CAJUYH010005454.1, read as the reverse complement.
TTTTTGTGCACATGCATGAATTAATTAGTTTATCTGTCAATGTCAAGTCATCACTTCCGTTCATTCCCCTTAATTCACCGTGTATTATTTTAAGGTTAGGTTAAAAATCAGCTACTTCTCATTAGACACATGAGA